>VMDO01042569.1:0-10468 GCA_007922755.1 Pedetes capensis | reverse complement strand
CTAACCCTAGCTGAAACCCTAACCCTAAACCTTACGAAAACCCTAGGCAAAACCCTAACCCTCACCCTAACCCTAAGCATAACCCTAACCTTCACTGTAGGCGAAACCATACACTAATCTTAACCCTAACCCTAACTGTACTACTTACACTAGGAGAAACCGTAACCATAATCCTAACCGTAACACTAGCTGAATGCCTTAATATAACCCTAACCCAAGCAGAAACCCTAGCACTAATCCTCTCCCTTAACTTAGGTGAAATCCTAACCCTAAACCTAAGCTACCCCTAGCCCAAAAGATAGCCCTAAGCCTAACACTAACCCTAACACTTACCCTAACCCTAACCCTAACCCTAACTCTAGGTGAAAAACTAACCCTAACCCTAACCCTAACAGTAGGCAAAACCCAAAACCTACCCTAACGCTAGCCAAAAACCTAAACCTAACCTGAAATCTAACCCTAGGTGAAAAGCTAACCCTAACTCTAACCCTAAACCTAGGCAAAACCCTAACCATAATTCTAACCCTAACCCTAGGCAAAACCCTAAAATTAACCCAAACTCTAAACCTAGGAGAAAATATAACCCTAACCCTAACCCTGACCCTGGGTGAAACCCTAACCGTACATCTCACTCTTGCCCTAGGCAAATCTGTAACCCTAACACGAACCCAAAATCTAGCTGAAAACCTAAACCCTACCTTAACACTAACCCTAGCTGAAACCCTAACCCTAAACCTTACCAAAACCCTAGGCAAAACCCTACCTCTAACCCTAACCCTAACCCTAACCCTAACTTTCACTCTAGGCGAAACCATACACTAACCCTAACCCTAACCTTAACTGTACTACTTACACTAGGAGAAACCCTAAACATGATCCTAACCCTAACCCTAGCTGAATGCCTTAACATAACCCTAACCCAAGCAGAAACCCTAGAACTAACGCTCTCCCTTAACTTAGGTGCAATCCTAACCCTAAACCTAAGCCTACCCCTAGCCCAAAACATAGCCCTAACCCTAAAACTAAACCTAACACTTACACTAACCCTAACACTAGGTGAAAAACTAACCCTAACCCTAACCCTAACATTAGGCAAAACCCTAAACCTAACCCTAACCCTAGCTGTAATGCTGAACTAAATCTAACCCTAGCCAAAACCCTAACACTAAACCTAAACCTAATCCTAGGAAAAACCCTAACACTAAACGTAGGCGAAACCATAACCCTAACACTAACCCTAACCCTACCTCAAACCCTAACCCTAACCCTAACCCTAACCCTAACCCTAGGCAAAACACTAACCCTACCCCTAACACTAACCCTATGGGAAACCCTAACCTTAACCCTAACCCTAACCCTAACTCTAACCTTAGGCTAAAACCTAACCATAAACCTATCCTAAACCTAGCCAAAAACCTAACCCTAACCCTAAAACTAACTCTAGGTGACAACCTAACCCTAACTCTGACCCTAAACCTAGGCAAAACCCTAACCCTAACTCTAACCATAACCCTAGACAAAACCCTAAAATTAACCCAAACTGTAAACCTAGGAGAAAACATAACCCTAACCCTAACCCTAACCCTGGGTGAAACCCTAATCGTAACTCTCACTCTTGCCCTAGGCAAATCTGTAACCCTAATCCGAACCCAAAACCTTGCTGAAACACTAAACCCTACCCTAACCCTAACCCTAGCTTAAACCCTAACCCTAAACCTTACCAAAACCCTAGGCATAACCCTAACCCTAACCCTAACCCTAATCCTATCCCTAACCTTCACTCTAGGCGAAAACATACACTAACCCTAACCCTAACCCTAACTGTACTACTTACCCTAGGAGAAACCCTAAACATGATCCTAACCGTATCCCTAGCTGAATGCCTTAACATAACCCTAACCCAAGCAGAAACCCTAGCACAAACCCTCTCCCTTAACTTAGGTGAAATCCTATCCCTAAACCTAAGCCTATCCCTAGCCAAAAACCTAGCCCTAACCCTAAAACTAACCCTAACACTTACCTTAACCGTAACCCTAACCCTAGGTGAAAAACTAACCCTAACCCTAACCCTAACAGTAGGCAAAACCCTCAACCTAACCCTAACCCTAGCCGTAATGCTGAATCAAATCTAACCCTAGCCAAAACCCTAACACTAAACCTAACCCTAATCCTAGGAAAAACCCTAACCGTAAATGTAGGCGAAACCATAACCCTAACACTAACCCTAAACCTACCTCAAACCCTAACCCTAACCATAATCCTAACCCTAACACTAGACAAAACCCTAACCCTACCCCTAACACTAACCCTATGTGAAAGCCTAACCTAAACAATAACCCTAACCCTAACTCTAACCTTAGGCTAAAACCTAACATTAAACCTACCATAAACGTAGCCAAAAACCTAACCCTAACCCTAAATCTAACCCTCGGTGAAAACCTAACCCTAACTCTAACCCTAAACCTAGGCAATACCCTAACCCTAACTCTAACCCTAACCCTAGGCAAAACCCTAAAATTAACCCAAAGTGTAAACCTAGGAGAAAACATAACCCTAACCCAAACCCTAACCCTGGGTTAAACCCTAACAGTAACTCTCACTCTTGCCCTAGGCAAATCTGTAAATTTAACCCGAACCCAAAACCTAGCTGAAACCCTAAACCCTACCCTGAACCTAACCCTAGTTGAAACCATAACCCTCAACCTTACCAAAACCCTAGGAAAAACCCTAACACTAACCCTAACCCTAAGCATAACCCTAACCTTCATTCTAGGCGAAACCATACACTAACCCTAAACCTAACCCTAACTGTACTACTTACACTAGGAGAAACCCTAACCATAATCCTAACCGTAACCCTAGCTGAATGCCTTAACATAACCCTAACCCAAGCAGAAACCCTAGCACTAACCCTCTCCCTTAACTTAGGTGAAATCCTAACCCTAAACCTAAGCCTACCCCTTGCCAAAACATAGCCCTAACCCTAACACTAACCCTAACACTTACCCTAACCCTAAACCTAACCCTAACCCTAGGTGAAAAACTAACCCTAACCCTAACCCTAACAGAAGGCAAAACCCTAAACCTAACCCTAACCCTAGCCGTAATGGTGAACCAAATCTAACACTAGCCAAATCCCTAACACTAAAACGAACCCTAGTCCTATTAAAAACCCTAACTATAAGTAGGCAAAACCATAACCCTAACACTAACCCTAAACCTACCTCAAACCCGAACCCTAACCCTAACCCTAACTCTAGGCAAAACCCTAACACTACTCCTAACACTAACCCTATTGGAAACACTAACCTTAACCCTAACCCTAACCCTAACTCTAACCTTAGGCTAAAACCTAACCCTAAACCTACCCTAACCCTAGCCAAAAACCTAACCCTAACCCTAAAACTAACCCTAGAAGAAAACCTAACCCTAACTCTAACCCTAAACCTAGGCAAAACCCTAACCCTAACCCTAACTCTAAACCTGGGCAAAACCCTAAATTAACCCAAACTGTAAACCTAGGAGAAAACATAACCCTAACCCTAAACCTAAACCTGGGTGAAACCCTAACCGTAACTTTCACTCTTGCCCTAGGCAAATCTGTAACCCTAACCCGAACCCAAAACCTAGCTGAAAACCTAAACCGTACCCTAAGCCTAACTCTAGCTGAAACCCTAAACCTAAACCTTACCAAAACCCTAGGCAAAACCCTAATCCTAACCATAACCCTCACCCTAACCCTAAGCATAACCCTAACCTTCACTCTAGGCGAAACCATACACTAACCCTAAGCCTTATCCTAACTGTACTACTTACACTAGGAGAAACCCTAACCATAATCCTAACCGTAACCCTAGCTGAATGCCTTAACATAACCCTAACCCAAGCAGAAACCCTAGCACTAACCCTCTCCCTTAACTTAGGTGAAATCCTAACACTAAACCTAAGCCTACCCCTAGCCCTAAACATACCCTAACCCTAACACTAACCCTAACACTTACCCTAACCCTGACCCTAACCCTAACCCTAGGTGAAAAACTAACACTAACCCTAACCCTAACAGTAGGCAAAACCCTAAACCTAACCCTAACCCTAGCCATAATGCTGAATCAAATCTAACCCTAGCCAAAACCCTAACACTAAACCAAACGCTAATCATAGGAAAAACCCTAACCCTAAACGTAGGCGAAACCATAACCCTAACACTAACACTAAACCTACCTCAAACCCTAACCCTAACCCTAACCCTAACCCTAGCAAAACCCTAACCCACCCCTAACACTAACCCTATGGGAAACCCTAACCTTAACAATAACCCTAACACTAACTCTAACCTTAGGCTAAAACCTAACCTTAAACCTACCCTAAACCTAGCCAAATCCTAACCCTAACCCTATGTCTAATCCTCGGTGAAAAACTAACCCTAACTCTAACCCGAAACCTAGGCAATACCCTAACCCTAACTCTAACCCTAACCCTAGGCAAAACCCTAAAATTAACCCAAACTGTAAACCTAGGGGAAAACATAACCCTAACCCAAACCCTAACCCTGGGTTAAACCCTAACCGTAACTCTCACTCTTCCACTAGGCAAAACTGTAAACTTAACCCGAACCCAAAACCTAGCTGAAACCCTAAACCCTACCTTAAACCTAACCCTAGATGAAACCCTAACCCTAAACCTTACCAAAACCCTAGGCAAAACCCTAACCCTAACCCTAACCCTAAGCATAACCCTAACCTTCACTCTAGGCGAAACCATACACTAACCCTAACCCTAACCCTAACTGTACTACTTACACTAGGAGAAACCCTAACCATAATCCTAACCGTAACCCTAGCTGAATGCCTTAACATAACCCTAACCCAAGCAGAAACCCTAGCACTAACCCTCTCCCTTAACTTAGGTGAAATCCTAACTCTAAACCTAAGACTACCCCTAGCCAAAAACATAGCCCTAACCATAACACGAACAATAACACTTAACCTAAACCTAACCCTAAACCTAACCCTAGGTGAAAAACTAACCCTAACCCTAAACCTAACTCTAGGCAAAACCCTAAACCTAACCCTACCCCTAGCTGTAATGCTGAACCAAATCTAACCCTAGCCAAAACCCTAACACTAAACCTAACCGTAATCCTAGGAAAAACCCTAACCCTAAACCTAGGCGAAACCATAACCCTAACCCTAACCCTAAACCTACCTGAAACCCTAAACCTAACCCTAACCCTAACCCTAGGCAAAACCCTTACCCTACCCCTAACACTAAACCTATGGGAAACCCTAACCTTAACACTAACCCTAACTCTTACTCTAATCTTAGGCTAAAAACTAACCCTAATCCTACCCTAACCCTAGCCAAAAACCTAAACCTCACCCTAAAAGTAACCCTAGGTGAAAAACTTACCTTAACTCTAAACCTAAACCTAGGCAAAAACCTAACCCTAACTCTAACCCTAACCCCAGGCAAAACCCTAAAATTAAACCAAACTGTATACCTAGGAGAAAACATAACCCTAACCCAAAACCTAACCCTGGGTGAAACCCTAACCGTAACTCTCACTCTTGCCCTAGGCAAATCTGTAACCCTATCCCGAACCCAAAACCTAGCTGAAACACTAAACCCTACCCTAACCATAACCCTAGCTGAAACCCTAACCCTAAACCTTACAAAAACCCTAGGCAAAACCCTAACCCTAAACCTAACCCTAAGCATAACCCTAACCTTCACTCTAGGCGAAACCATACATTAACCCTAACCCTAACCCTAACCTTACTACTTACACTAGGAGAAAACATAACCGTAATCCTAACCGTAACCCTAGCTGAATGCCTTAACATAACCCTAACCCAAGCAGAAACCCTAGCACTAACCCTCTCCCTTAACTTACGTGAAATCCTAACACTAAACCGTAGCCTACCCCTAGCCAAAAACATAGCCCTAACCATAACACTAACCCGAACCCTTACCCTAACCCTAACCCTAACCCTAAGCCTAGGTGAAAAACTAACCCTAACCCTAACCCTAACAGTAGGAAAACCCTAAACCTAACCCTAACCCTAGCCGTAATGCTGAACCAAATCTAACCTTAGCCAAAACCCTAACATTAACCTAACCCCAATCCTAGGAAAAACCCTAAACCTAAACGTAGGCGAAACCATAACCCTAACACTAACCCTAAACCTACCTCAAACCCTAACCCTAACGCTAAACCTAACCCTAGGCAAAACCCTAACCCTACACCTAACACTAACCCTATGGGTAACCCTAACCTTAACCCTAACCATAACGCTAACTCTAACCTTAGACTAAAACCTAACCCTAAACCTACCGTAACCCTAGCCAAAAACCTAACCCTAACCCTAAAACTAACCATAGGTGAAAACCTAACCCTAACTCTAACCCTAAACCTAGGCAAAACCCGAACACTAACTCTAACCCTAACCCTAGGCAAAACCCTAAAATTAACCCAAACTGTAAACCTAGGAGAAAACATAATCCTAACCCTTACCCTATCCCTGGGTGAAACCCTTACTGTAACTCTCACTCTTGCCCTAGGCAAATCTGTGACCCTAACCCGAACCCAATACCTAGCTGAAACACTAAACCCTACCCTAAGCCTAACCCTAGCTGAAACCCTTACTCTAAACCTTACCAAAACCATAGGCAAAACCCTAACCCTAACCCTAACCCTAACCCTAACCCTATACTTCACTCTAGGCGAAACCATACACTAACCCTAACCCTAACCCTAACTGTACTACTTACACTAGGAGAAACACTAACCATAATCCTAACCGTAACCCTAGCTGAATGCCTTAACATAACCCTAACACAAGCAGAAACCCTAGCACTAAACCTCTCCCTTAACTTAGGTGAAATCCTAACCCTAAACCTATGCCTACCGCTAGGCCAAAACATAGCCCAAACCCTAACACTGACCCTAACGTTTACCCTAACCCTAAACCTAACCCTAGGTGAAAAACTAACCCTAACCCTAACCCTAACAGTAGGCAAAACCCTAAACCCAACCCTAACCCTAGCTCTAATGCTGAACCAAATCTAACCCTAGCCAAAACCCTAACACTAAACCTAACCCTAATCCTAGGAAAAACCCTAACCCTAAACGTAGGCGAAACCATAACCCTAACACTAACCCTAAACCTACCTCAAACCCTAACCCTAACCCTAACCCTACCCCTAACACTAACCCTATGGGAAACCCTAACATAACTCTAACACTAACCCTAACTCTAACCTTAGGCTAAAACCTAACCCTAAACCTACACTAACCCTAGCCAAAAACCTAACCCTAACCCTAAAACTGTCCCTAGGTGAAAACCTAACCCTAACTCTAACCCTGAACCTAGCCAAAACCCTAACCCTAACTCTAACCCTAACCCTAGGCAAAACCCTAAAATTAACCCAAACTGTAAACCTAGGAGAAAACATAACCCTAACCCTAAACCTATCCCTGGGTGAAACCCAAACCGTAACTCTCAATCTTGCCCTAGGCAAATCTTTAACCCTAACCCGAACCCAAAACCTAGCTGAAACACTAAACCCTACCCTAACCCTAACCCTAGCTGAAATCCTAACCCTAAACCTACCAAAACCCTAGGCAAAACCCTAACCCTAAACCTAACCCTAAGCATAACCCTAACCTTCACTCTAGGCGAAACAATACACTATCCCTATCCCTAACCCTAACTGTACTATTTACACTAGGAGAAACCCTAACCATAATCCTAAACGTAACCCTAGCTGAATGCCTTAACATAACCCTGCACCAAGCAGAAACCCTAGCACTAACCCTCTCCCTTAACTTAGGTGAAATCCTATCCCTAAACCTCAGCCTATACCTAGCCAAAAACATAGCCCTAACCCTAACACTAACCCTAGCACTTACCATAACCCAAACCCTAACCCTAGGTGAAAAACTAACCCTAAACCTAACCCTAACAGTAGGCAAAACCCTAAACCTAACCCTAACCCTAGCTGTAATGCTGAAACAAATCTAACCCCAGCCAAAACCCAACACTAAACCTTACCCTAATCCTAGGAATAATCCTAACCCTAATCGTAGACTAAACCATAAACCTAACACTAAACCTAAACCTACCTCAAACCCTAACCCTAACACTAACCCTAACCCTAACCCTAACACAAAACATAACCCTAGTCCTAGGAAAAACCCTAACCATAAACGTAGGCGAAACCATAACCCTAACAATAACCCTAAACCTACCTCAAAACCTAACCCTAACCCTAACCCTAGGCAAAACCCTAAGCCTACCCCTAACACTAACCCTATGGGAAACCCTAACCTTAACCCTAACCCTAACCCTTACTCTAACCTTAGGCTAAAACCTAACCCTAAACCTACCCCAACCCTTGCCTAAACCTAACCCTAACCCTAAAACTAACCCTAGGTGAAAACCTAACCCTAACTCTAACCCTAAACCTAGGCAAAACCCTAACCCTAACTCTAACCCTAACCCTAGGCAAAACCCTAAAATTAATCCAAACTGTAAACATAGGAGAAAACATAACCCTAACCCTAACCCTATCCCTGGATGAAACACTAACCGTAACACTCACTCTTGCCCTAGGCAAATCTGTAACCCTAACCCGAACCCAAAACCTAGCAGAAACCCTAAACCCTACACTAACCCTAACCCTAGCTGAAACCCTAACCCTAAACCTTACCAAAACCCTAGGCAAAACACTAACCCTAAAACTAACCCTAACCCTAACCCTAAACTTCACTCTAGGCGAAACCATACCATAACCCTAACCCTAACCCTAACTGTACTACTTTCACTAGGAGAAACCCTAAACTTGATCCTAACCGTAACCCTAGGTGAATGCCTTAACATAACCCTAACACAAGCAGAAACCCTAGCACTAACCCTCTCCCTTAAATTAGGTGAAATCCTCACCCTAAACCTGAGCCTACCCCTAGCCAAAAACATAGCCCTAACCCTAACAGTAACCCTAACACTTACCATAACCCTAAGCCTAACCCTAACCCTAGGTGAAAAACTAACCCTAACCATAACCCTAACAGTAGGCAAAACCCTAAACCTAACCCTAACCCTAGCTGAAATGCTGAAACAATTCTAACCCTAGCCAAACCCTAACAATAAACCTAACCCTAATCCTAGGAAAAACCCTAACCCTAAATGTAGACGAAACCATAACCCTAACACTAAACTTAAACCTACCTCAAAACCTAACCCCAAACCTAACCCTAACCCTAGCCAAACCCTAACCCTACCCCTAAAACTAACCCTATGGGTACCCTAACCTTAACCCTAACCCTAACACTAACTCTAACCTTAGGCTAAAACCTAACCCTAAACCTACCCTAACCCTAGCCAAAAACCTAACCCTAACCCTAAAACTAAACCTAGGTGAAAACCTAAACCTAACACTAACCCTAAACCTAGGCAAAACCCTAACCCTAACTCTAACCCTAACCCTAGGCAAAACCCTAAAATTAACCCAAACTGTAAACCTATGAGAAAACATAACCCTAACCCTAACACTAACCCTGGGTGAAACCCTAACCATAACTCTCACTCTTGCCCTAGGCAAATCTGTAACCCTAACCCGAACCCAAAACCTAGCAGAAAACCTAAACCCTACCCTAACCCTAACCCTAGCTGAAACCCTAACCCTAAACCTTACCAAAACCCTAGTCAAATCCCAAAACCTAACCCTAAACCTAACCCTAACCCTAAGCATAACCCTAACATTCACTCTAGGCGAAACCATACAGTAACCCTAACCATAAACCTAACTGTACTACTTACACTAGGAGAAAGCCTAACCATAATCCTAACCATAACCCTAGCTGAATGCCTTAACATAACCGTAACCCAAGCAGAAACCCTAGCACTAACCCTTTCCCTTAACTTAGGTGAAAACCTAACCCTAAACCTAAGCCTACCCCTAGCCCAAAACATAGCCCTAACCCTAACACTAACCTTAACACTTACCCTAAACCTAACCCCAACCCTAACCCTAGGTGAAAAACTTACCCTAACCCTAACCCTAACAGTAGGCAAAACCCTAAACCTAACCCTAACCCTAGCCGTAATGCTGAATCAAATCTAACCCTAGCCAAAACCCTAACACTAAACCTAACCCTAATCCTAGGAAAAACCCTAACCATAAACGTAGGCGAAACCATAACTGTAACACTAACCCTAAACCTACCTCAAACCCTCACCCTAACCCTAACCCTAACCCTAGGCAAAACCCTAACCCTACCCCTAACACTAAACCTATGGGAAATCCTAACCTTAACCCTAACCCTAACGCTAACTCTAATCTTAGGCTAAAACCTAACCCTAAACCTACCCTAACCCTAGCCAAAAACCTAACCCTAACCCTAAAACTAACCCTAGGTGAAAACCTAACCCTAACTCTAACCCTAAACCTAGGCAAAACCCTAACC
>VMDO01042568.1:0-10456 GCA_007922755.1 Pedetes capensis | reverse complement strand
AAGATTTTACTTTGCTTGGCTCTATAATCAACACCCGTGGAAGCAGCAGTCAAGAAATCCAAAGACGCATTGCTCTAGGAAAAGCTGTGGCAAAAGATCTCTTTAGAGTATTGAAAAGCAAAGATGTCACATTGAAGACGAAGGTGCGTCTGACTCATGCCATGGTATTTTCAGTGGCATCAGATGGTTGTGAAAGCTGGACATTGAACAAGGGAGACAGAAAAAGAATTGATGCTTTTGAATTGTGGTGCTGGAGACGTCTATTGAATATACCATGGACTGCCAAAAGAACCAACAAATCTGTCCTAGAAGAAGTACAACCAGCCGGGCATGGTGGCGCACACCTGTAATCCCAGCGGCTCAGGAGGCGGAGGCAGGAGGATCTCAAGTTCGAGACCAGAGGCAATCTGTGTAATTTAGCGAGACCCTGTCTCAAAAAAAAAGTAAAAAAAAAATGGGCTGAGGTGCAGCTCCGTGGTCCAGCACTTGCAGGGCATGCAGGCGCGAGGCCCTGGTTTCAACCCCCAGCACCGCAAAAAAAAAAAAAAAGAAGTACAACCAGAGTGCTCCTTGGAAGCAAGAATGGCCAGACTGCGTCTTACACATTTCGGACATGTAGTCAGGAGAGATCAATCCCTGGAGAAGGACATCATGTTTGGGAGAGTGGCAGGTCAACACAAAAGAGGAAAACCCTCCACCAGATGGATTGACACAGTGTCTGCAACAAGGGGCTTAAACATAAATAAGACCGTTTGCCTGGCACAGAATCGGCAAGTGTTTCGATCTGCTGTACATAGGGTCGCTATGAGTTGGACTCGACTCACGGCACCTAACAACAACAACAACAACTATTCTATTCCATTGGTCTCCATGTCTTTTTTTTTTTTTTGCGTGTGTGTGTGTGTGTGTGTGGTACTGGGGGTTGAACACAGGGCCTCACGCTTGCATGCTGTGCAAGTGCTGGATCACTGAGCTGCACCCACAGCCCATTTTTTTTACTTTTTGAGACAGGGTCTCACTAAGTTATGCAGACTGCCTCTGGTCTCAAACTTGTGATCCTCCTGCCTCTGCCTCCCAAGCTGCTGGGATTACAGGCATGTGCCACCACACAGGGCTCTCCATGTCTTTTTTTGTGTGAGTACCATGCTATTTCTGCTACTATGCTCTTCAGTATAATTTGAAGCCAGGTATTGTCATACCTTTGCATTGCTCTTTCTGCTCAGGATTGTTTTGGCAATTCGGAGTTTTTCGTGCTTCCACATGAATTTTAGGATCATTTTCTCAATCCTGGTCTGTGATTGCCTGCAGTCATCGCCCTGTGGCATCCGATCCTGTCAGATCTCGGAAGCTAAGCAGGTTTGGTCCTGGTTAGTACTTGGATGGGAGACCGCCTGGGAATACCAGGTGCTATAGGCTTGGGAAATGGACCTGGCAACTCACTCCCAAAACTCAATCTGCCATTGAAAACCCTATGAACATCAGAGAAGCACTGACAATAGGGTTTCCCCAGTTGTATGTAGGGTCGCTATGAGTTGGATACCAACTCAATGGCACCTAACAACAACAACAGTCTGTGATTATTCCTTGTTCCAGGCCCCCAGAGTAGTTCATTCTTAGACAGTAGATTCCTTCTGCAGATGGTCCCCAGTCACATCCCTCCAAAATGTGGAGCGTGGCTAAATGGATCTCCTCTCCAATGGTGGCCCTTCAGTTAGGAAGACCCACCTTCTCACCATCCCTCAAAAGGATCCATAGGTTTCAAGGACTGTGGCCCTGGCCTGTGGGACTACAGTCTGTCCACCAGGGCTGTGGGGCTTAACTTTCAGATGAGGCTTTGGGCTTTCCTCCCTGTCTGGGGAGGCACAGCTGGAGTTATGTCCCACTTCCTCCTTCGCCACTGCATGGCCCCTCTAGTTTCTGCACTTTGAGACTATCCTATCATTTTGCTTGTGGTTTCTGTGTTTGTCTAGTCTCTCTTTCCTTGGAATAGTCTTTTCCCTCCTTTTTTTGATCCATATACAATTTAGAATTTTTTAAATTTTCCAAATGAATATATTAGTTTGCTTTTAATTAACTTTTGTTGTTGGTTTCCTAGTTGTATTGTAGTCAATGAATGTCTCTGTATGATGGCAACTTTAAAAATATGTTAATATTTGCTTTGTGGCTAAGTATTTTTTAAAATATTTCATGTGTAAAATGCTACAGAATAGATGTCCATTAGAATAAGCAAGGTTGTTAATTGTACAAAAGTTTTCCATTTCTTTTAGTCTTTCTATATCTTCATGGTTATGCATGATCTTTATAAAGAGTACATACCTAGATTTTTTAAAAAATACAATCCAAAAGCCACTATTAACTGAAGAGTTTAGTTCATTTTACAGTATGGGGACTATTTACATTGTTGGCTTTATTTTTCCTGTCTTATTTTGGATGTATTTATCCTGTTTTTTCTATGTATTTGTTTCTTCCTTTTCTAATTTCTGTTATAAATTAATAAATGTTTAATAAATAGTTTTTAAAATCTTCCCCTTTATCCTCCTCTGCTTGGTTTAGAATATATTCTAGTCCTTTTCTAGTCCACGTTTCTAGTCCTTTCCTGATTATCTCTGAATTTATATAAAAAATCCTTGAATTAGAAATTCCTCCTCTTCCTAAGGAATAATAGCAGAGGGCTGGGGTTGCAGCTCAGTAGTAGAGCAAAGCATGCATAGGGGGTTCAATCCCTCAGTACCACCAAAAAAAAAAAAAAAGGAATAATAGAAGAAATATCATTGCCTTATCAAATTTCCAATATTTAATTCATCTTATTTTTATATTCCCTTGAATATATATGTTGTTGTTGTTGTTGCTTCTCTGCTATTCATAGGATTTTCAATGGCAGATTGATTTTTGGGAGTGGGTTGCCAGGTCCTTCTTCCAAGCCTACAGCACCTGGTGTTTCCAGGCGGTCTCCCATCCAAGTACTAAGCAGGCCTGACCCTGCTTAGCTTTCGAGATCTGATGGGATCGAACACCACAGGGCTATGGCTGCAGGCAGGTATATATATATTTTTTTCACTATATACTAAGCAATTACTATTACTATTGTTTACTTAATGCCCACTCAAATTTACTTCATGTTTTTACTAACTTCTTGGATTGGGCCTTCTTGCATCTCGCTTCTTCATTCCATATTCAATTTTCTTTCTAAACTATAGCTTGCCAGTAGTTTATAGTTAGAGTGTCTTACTGTTAAATTGAGAAGTAGTTTATTTTTTTCAACAACCTATCACCTTCAAGCTATCCTTCAACCTAATGGTAAACTCTCTTAGTCTTTTCTCTCTCAATATTTTCCTCTTACCATGGTATTTTGCCTAAATATTTCGGACAGACTTCTCTAATTTCAACCATTAGGGATTTCTCTTCTTTAAGAACTCACTAGGGCATTTACTATATTTTGTATAGTATTTTTAGGTTGTGAGGTTTTTCATATTATTTACCTATCAGATTGCCCCAAATGGCTCATTTTTGTTCTCAGAGAACAACTTCTTTATGGATTCAAAATAATTAGAAATACCCTCCTTGTTCTCTTGTGGCATTTCATTCTTATTAGTTTGATATTTATATTTCCATTAGTATTTTATTTATATTTGTTTGTCTGCTATACCTTTGCTCAACTTTTTATTTTTATTCTATTTTCCTCATTTACTTCTAAAGAGAAGAAAAGAGCAATTGACCGTCATGGAAGAATAGTTCAATGTAAGACATCATCCTTAGAATGATGAGTAACTAAGGAGGCTTCTTGTCTGCATAAATTCTGAACAAATTGAAAGGCCTAAGCAGTGGCAGAGAGATGCCAAAAATTACCTTAATAGTATCAGGGCTGAATTGAAGATGCATCTTAGGGTGAAAGCAAAATGGAGCAATTATAGTTAAACCAACTCAACCTCCCAAAGTTTAAGCAATAATGGGAGCAACCAGGTAAGCAGTACAGCAGGGGGCAGGTGGACGACTCCCAAAAGGAAAGGATGGAAAATCTGAGCTGACTATACCTGATTTTTATTTCCCAAATCCTCTGATCAAAGTAATCCACTCCATTTCCTGGAGAGAAAATCAATTGAAGGATAAATGTTGTTGTTGTTAGGTGCCTTCGAGTCGGTATCCAACTCATAGAGACCCTCTGTACAACAGGGGAAACACTATTGTCAGTGCTTCTCCACTCTTCATAGGGTTTTCAATGGCAGATTGATTTTTGGGAGGGGGTTGCCAGGTCCTTCTCCCAAGCCTACAGCTTCTGGTGTTCCCAGGCAGTCTCCCATCCAGGTACTAACCAGGCCTGACCCTGCTTAGCTTCCGAAATCTGATGGGATCGGATGCCACAGGGCTATGGCTGTAGGCGAAGGATAAATAGAGACCAGAAATGACACATCTCAGATTGGAAAGAAATATCAGGAGTGAGAAAGAAGCATTCCTCTTTAATAAGATTCAGGAGCAAGGAAACCAATATTTGCTGAGTGCTTGCATATTTTGAACCCTGGCTTCTTGTTGTTGCGGGGTACCATTGAGTCAGGTCTGACTCATAGCACCCCTCATAGGGGTTTTCTTTTTTTCCCTTTATTGATAAATATTGGTGGGGTACAGAGTAACACAGCATTTGCTTTTTCCATTGTGCAACCTCTACATCACTTTTGGGTACATTTTCATCAACTTACAAAGTTTATGGAACCTTTTGAGTAATATGTAGTAAAACTTGTATGCATTTATTGGTTATATTCCCCTATATTTCCCATGTACTCATGAAGTTGCATTGTTTACATTGAGATTATCCTCTCTCCCATTATCCTTTTACATTGTTTCTCCTCCCTTCCCACCTTCCATAACCTTAGGGTTCTCAATGGATGATTGTTTCAGAATGGCTTCTGGAGTGGATTGCCATGTCCTGCTCCCATTTTTGTGGAGCTGGGGATCAAACCTGGGTCCTCAGAAAGTCAGAATATCACTCTAACAACTGAGCTAAACTGATTGTTTTAATTCATCTTTATAAAACCCAATGAGGTAGTTCTATTCCCTTTTACTGGTGAAGCTATTAAGGCTCAGAGAATGTGAGTATCTGGCCTCATTTGTAACTCAACTGCAGAAAATAAGAGGAAATTACTCTAAATGCTTATCTCCCATGATGTTGTTGTTAGGTGCCATCAAGTCATGTCTGACTCACAGTGACCCTCATAGGGTTTTCAATGGTTCATTGTTTAGGGATTGCCTCAGGAGTGCATTGCTGTCTTTCTCCCATTTTTGCGGTGCTGGGAATCCAACCGGAGACCTCAGAGACTGCAGAGTGCTGCTCTACCAACTGAGCTAACTCCAAGCCCTTATCTCCCTTAGTAGGGTTTTAAACATAAAATACTAATTATTCTACCAACATATTTCATTTATTCTATTTGCAGCGGTGCTCTTAATACTCAAAGAAGGTTTCATTTACCTGGAGATCTCCATATAAACTCCACTGAATGTCTGCATGTGCGTTGTCGGGGAATAGAGACCAGTTTGGCTGAGTGTGCTTTTACTGAGGAAAGAACTAAGCATTATCTGGGTTTAGCTGGTGTGGTATGTTACACACAGAATGCAGGTTGGTGAAGTACTTGCCTAATGATTTCCCTTCCTTCAAGGTTATTTTATAACATGCACGTAGTAAAAAATAATGATTGATACCCAGCTGTCAGTCAAGGAGGGAGGCAATGGCTTGGACCGTATTATATTTTGGGCTTTTGAGCCTAATTGGTGCTTTCCCCTTATTGTTCCTTTTTGCCATTCAAATATTACTTCTATCCAGATTCCTGTATGGGAAGCAAAATTACCTGTTTCCCTTTTGCTTCCTTGAACATCTGGATTAAAATTACTGTAGCAAACACAAGTCAATCCACCTGAGCAGAAACCTCACCAACTCCTTTGAGCATTCCAGCTTATATACATCCCTTTAAAATGTTAAGTGTTCCCATTTCTAGACAGTCACTGCCACCTTGCACCTCCATCCTGACACTAGAATATTTTGGCCATGTGTATAATGTTAAAGTGTAATTTTTCGCTTTGCAGTGCTAAAAACAACTACTATCAGAGTGTGAATAGCACTGCCTGTGTGCATTCTGAGAGTGGGCATGGGTTAGTGTCATAGCATGAAAGGAAGGATGAGCACTGGTGTTTGCCTCTGTCAGCTAATGCTCCTGCTTCCTGAACCCCCGATCCCAGCAACTGCAGACTTCTACAACCAGAGAAAACAAAAGGGCCTCATAAACCAGCTTAATAGTCATATATACTATGTTGATACTACCAATACATTTTATGTCATTTCTTGAAGTCTGATTTTTATCTTAATGACTCCCTTATCCAACAACTGTGATAAGGATGCTATGCCACAACTCCATAATAAATTTCACAAAGGTAATTGCTGCCTTACAGATTCTCCAACAAATCAGTCCTTTCAGTGTGTGAATGGCAAATACATTCCTGAGAAGAAAGCCTGTGATGGCATCAATGACTGTGGAGATCAAAGTGATGAGCTGTGCTGTAAAGGTAGATATAAATCTAGCTTTTAAATTCTCTAGATTCATTCATCTGACTAAAAAAGTTAAAGCAATGTTATCATCGAATTTAAGATTCTACCTTTTTTTTTTTTTTTTTTTTTTGGTGTATGTGGTGTTGAGTATTGAACCCAGGGCCTTGTGCATTCTAGGCAGGTGCTCTACCACTGAACTATACCCCTGCCCATGCTTCATTCAGTTTAAGAAATGGAAGAAACTTTTCCTGTTTATGTTTGCGCAGGGTGCCGAGGTGAAAGTTTCCTTTGTAAGTCAGGTGTTTGCATTCCGAGCCAGTATAAATGCAATGGTGAAGTGGACTGTATTACAGGAGAAGATGAAATTGGTTGTGAAGGTAATCTAAAGTTTGATAGTGACTTTTTTTTATTATTGAATCCAGAGATTCTGAAGCTTTTCTTTAGCTGAACTGTAATCTTAAGCGACTATGGTGAAAGTAGCTGTAAGAATATTACTGAATGGGCATTTGAAGAACTGTAGAATGTTCATCTCCTTATAGCTACTTATTTCATGTTGTTTTATTTTTTTAAAATTCTTACACGTACAAAAAAGACAGCCTTTAGCCTGATCTCCTATGAACTCATCTTCTAGCTACAACATATATTGATATTTTGCTAGTCTTGTTTATGTCTCTTCCACCTTGTTTGTTTTTGCTTGTTTCTTGGAATATTTTGAAACAAATTCCAAATATCATGTCATTTACCCTGTGTACATGTCTAATGATAAAAACACTATCTATCTATCTATCTATCTATCTATCTATCTATCTATACACACATACATATATATAGTGTTTTATATTTACATATATATTATACTTTCATAAGTATACCTAAAAATAATATTCCTTAACAACATTTAATAATAGCCATGTTCAAATTTTTCTGTTTCAAAACTGTCTTTTTCATGTTTTATGTTCAAATCAGGATTCCAAAAAACATGAATGTTGCATTTGATTATTAAGTTTTCAGATTTTCTTTTATTCTTTAGGTCACCCCTTCTCTCTTGCCACTCTAATTTTTTTTCATGCCGTTGATTTTCTTTTAGAGAAATTGGGTTATTTGCCTATAGGATATTCCTTATTCTGGATTTATAGAAACTTGGTTAGATGCAAGACTTAATATTTTAGGCATGAATGCTTGCTGAGATTTGCAGTGCATCTCCCATTACATATAGTGCCTTCTTTTCTGAGTGTCTGACTTCTAGTGAGGCTAAGATTGATCCCTGAGTAAGTTTGCTGTCACCATTCAAAAGTTCCCCCACAATCTTTTACCTGTTGGTTTTAATAGACTTTCTAATACTTGCCTACATCCATTTTGTCAGTATAGGCTATAAAATGTCTATTCCTAATTTTATTACTCTTTCTGCATTTATTAACTAAAATAATATAGGGGAAAACTTTCTTTCACCAACTAATTTGTTTCCATGAAATATAATTCATAGCTAAAAGGCAGAATAGTGCTTAAGTCTTTTCTTTTACTTGCCAAGTCTCAAAGCAATGGTCCTCTGGATAACTCCCAATGGTGAAAAATATTTATTGTGTACTTATTCTGTGCCACAGACTGACTTTGCTCCCATCAATGCTTTATGAATGAAAAATCTCTTCAAGTCCTTATATTCGTTCTTTTAGTCAATAAATACTTATGATGTTCCTACTATATGTGCCAGGCCCTGTTCTGGATACTAGTGTTACAACAGTGAATGACATTTAAAACCTCCTGCACCTTCATAGACCTCACATTGCAGTGGGGAAAGAAAGACAATAAATAAGAAAAATAAGTAAAATTAAAAAATTTGACAAGAAAAATAAACCAAAGAAGGAGGTTATATGCTGTGAGGGAATAAGTTTTGAAATTTTAGATAATGTGGCTTGGGAAGGGCTCAGTGAGATTACTTCTAGGTAACATACTGAAGGAACACAGGGAGCCAGCCATGAGATGTCTGCATGGGTGTCCCAGTGCAACATGCTGAAGACAGCAACATTTCTACTACGTTTGAGGAACAAAAAGCAAGGAGACTAACGTAGCAAGTAGGACAGGTGATGGTAGTGAGGCAACAGAGACAAACAGTAGGAGAGGTGGAGACAGAAGATGTCAAGGCAGATCAAATAAGCCATGTCAGTGAGTGAAATGGAGGCCCACTACATGATTCTGAGCTGAGTGACATGATCTGATTTACATTTTAAATCAAGATTACGTTGGCTGCTCAGTGGGGGAATAGGCTATATTAGGGCAAAGGGCAAAGCAGGGACCCAGTTAAGAAACTACTGCAATAGTCCAGGGTAGAAATGAGAGCAAGGGGGCAAGTTGTGGAGGAATGGAGGTGATGAGCGGCAGTCAGTTCTGGATATATTTTGAATACAGAGCCAACAAGATTTGTCAGTTGGTTGGATGGGGGTTGAAAGCAGACAAGCAGTCAAGGGTGGCTGCAAAGGTACTGCACTGAGAACTCCAAGGCTCCAGTTGCTCTCAGTAGGGGTGGGGAAGGCAGTGGGAGGAGCAGGGTGCTTATCGCCCCTGCATTTATGCAGCTCATTCAGTGGTGTGCTGGTAAATGTTTAATGGTGTGCTGATAAGTGTCTGATGTAACTAGGGAGGGAGAGGGAAAATCAGGAGTCTTTACCAATTTTTGTGGTATAAATTCTCTGCCGTGGGTGACTTCAAGCTGTTAACATGCTGTCATGGAGGACGCATGGGCTGGGAAGTCATGGGCACAACAGACTCTTTGGAGTTGGCACAATGCAGTACCAGAACACCACTAAATTACTTCTGCATATTGTGTTTCTTGTACTTATTCCCTTTCCTTCTCAACAGGCTATCCCTTGAAAATAGAATCTATTTATTTTTATACTCCAAGTTCCCTAGGGCAAGTGCTTCACACATAAGAATCAAACAAATGTTGAAGAGACATGTGAATAAATGAATTGATATTAATTATATTTTGGTATTATTTGACATTGCCAGTGTTGTATTCTGAATTTTTGTTTAATTTTCCCTTACTATCAGTTCTTAAAGAATATTCTGTTCAGGATTTCAAGTCATATCATGTTTTTTAAAAGGTATATGAGTAATTAACAAAAGTGCCTTTATGTTTCTTAATTTAGTTCCATCCTTAGTAAAGAGAGGAAGAGAGAAAAAATATTCAAGTAGGAAGAGTGTAAGTCATAACTTTTGCCAGGAAAGCCCTATAGTTTCATTTTACTTCTTCAGTGGCATAATATATTGGCCTTTTCTCTCTCCTCCTTTCCTTATTCCCCCTCCTTCTCTTACTTAAATTTGTAAAGATTAAGGTCAAAGGTCACAGTTTGTTAGTTTATTTGAAAAAAAATCCTATTGCAAGGGACTAACTACAACATAAAGCTTATTTTCTTAGAAATTTCTTGAATCCATATCAAAAATACAATTAGTCAACTGTCATTGTTCCTTCAGTTTACCCTTCTTCAGGAGGAGCTCCACCTTTTCTATTTCAGGAATGGTTCTAATTTTCTCCCCTCTAAGAAAGGGCAAGTGAGAGCAGAGATGTAAAATTAATATACTTATTGACCTCTACTTTATTTTTATTTTTTCCCAGCAATCTTATTTCATTAATAATTTTTAGGGTACAATTTAATGGGTCTCATTATTAACATTTCATGCATGCATTTCATTGTACATCACTCATGTTCACCTCCCCTATGACCTTTAAGTGGCAGGTCAGAATCACTAAATCAAAGGATATTTGGATCTTATATCATTTGCATCTATCTTTTATAAGCCTTCTTTTATTAACATAAGTTAAAAATAGTTATAAATTTTATATAACTAAGTAGTAAGGTTGCTGTTCAGTATGTGTTCAAAGGTATCTAAAATACTAACCTCTTTAAAATTTAAATTGATTTCCTTGCAATG
>VMDO01042567.1:0-10469 GCA_007922755.1 Pedetes capensis | reverse complement strand
GTAACCCTAGCTGAATGCCTTAACATAACCCTAACCCAAGCAGAAACCCTAGAACTAACACTCTCCCTAAAGTTAGGTGAAATCCCAAACCTAAACCTAAGCCTACCCCTAGCCAAAAACGTAGCCCTAACCCTAAAACTAACCCTAACACTTACCCGAACCCTAACCCTAACCCTAACCCTAGGTGAAAAACTAACGCTAACCCTAACCCTAACAGTAGGCAAAACCCTAAACCTAACCCTAACCCTAGCTGTAATGCTGAACCAAATCTAACCCTAGCCAAAACTCTAAAACTAAACCTAACCCTATTCCTAGGAAATACCCTAACCCTAAACGTAGGCGAAACCATAACCCTAACACTAACACTATACCTAGCTCAAATCCTAAACCTAACCCGAGGAGAAACCATAACCCTAACCCTAGTAAAAACCCTAACCCTACCCCTAACACTAACCCTATGGGAAACCCTAAACATAACCCTAACCCTAACACTAAACTTAGGCTAAAACCTTATCCTAAACCTACCCTAACCCTAGCCAAAAACCTAACCCTAACCCTAAAACTAACCCTAGGTCAAAACCTAACACTAACTCTAACCCTAAACCTAGGCAAAACCCTAACCCTAATTCTAACCCTAAAATTAGGCAAAACCCTAAAATTCACCCAAACTCTAAACCTAGAAGAAAACATAACCCTAACTCTAACCGTGACACTGGGTGAAACCCTAACCATAACTCTCACTCTAGCCCTAGGCAAATTTCTAACTCTAACCGTAACCCAAAACCTAGCTGAAACCCTAAACCCTAACCTACCCTAACCGTAGTTGAAAGCCTAACCCTAAACCTTACCCTAACCCTAGGCAAAACCCTAACCCTAACCCTAACCCTAACCCTAAGCATAACTGTAACCTTCACTCTAGGCGAAACCGTACACTAAACCTAACCCTAACCCTAACTGTACCACTTAAACTAGGAGAAAAACTACCATAACCCTAACCATAACCCTAGCTGAATGCCTTAACATAACCCTTACCCAAGCAGAAACCTTAGCACTAAACCTCTCCCTAAACTTAGGTGAAATCCTAACCCTAAACCTAAGCCTACCCCTAGCCAAAAACATAGCCCTAACCCTAACACTAACCCTAACACTTACCCTAACCCTAACCCTAACCCTAACCCTAGGTGAAAAACTAACGATAACCCTAACCCTAACAGTAGGCAAAACCCTAAAGCTAAACCTAACCCTAGCTGTAATGCTGAACCAATTATAACCCTCGCCAAAACCCTAACACTAAAACTAAACCTAATCCTGGAAAAAACCCTAACCCTAAACGTAGGCGAAACCATAACCCTAACACTAACCCTAACCCTAACTCAAATCCTAACCCTACCCCTAGGAGAATCCCTAACCCTAACCCAAGGCAAAACCCTAACCCTACCCCTAACACTAACCCTAAGGGAAACCCTAACCCTAACACTAACCCTAACCTTAGGCTAAAACCTAACCCTAAACCTGCCCTAACCCTAGCCAAAAACCTAACCATAATTTAAAACTAACCCTAGGGGAAACCTAAACCTAACTCTAACCCTAAACCTAGGCAAAACCCTAACACTACTTCTAACCCTAACCCGAGGCAAAACCCTAAAATCAACCCAAAATGTAAACCTGGGAGAAAACATAACACTGACCCTAACCCTAAACATGTGTGAAACACTAAACGTAACTCTCACTCTAGCCCTAGGCAAATCTGTAAATCTAACCCTAACCCAAAACCTATCTGAAACCTTAAACCCTACCCTAACCCTAACAATAGCTGTAACCCTAACCCTAAACCTTACCAAAACCCTAGGCAAAACCCTAACCCCAACCCTAACCTACCCCTAAGCATAACCCTAACCTTCACTCTAGGCGAAACCATACACTAAACCTTACCCTAACCCTAATTGTACCACCTACACTAGGAGAAACCCTAACCAATATCCTAACCATAACCCTAGCTGAATGCCTTAACATAACCCTAACCCAAGCAGAAAACCTAGCACTAACCTTCTCCCAAAACTTAGGTGAAATCCTAAACCTAAACCTAAGCCTACCCGTAGCCAAAATCATAGCCATAACCCTAACACTAACCCTAACACTTACCCTAACCTTAACCCTAACCCTAACCCTAGGTGAAAAACTAACGCTAACCCTAACCCTAACAGTAGGCAAAACACTAAACATAAACCTAACCCTAGCTGTATTGCTGAACCAAATCTAACGGTAGCCAAAACCCTAACACAAAACCTAACCCTAATCCTAGGAAAAACCCTAACCAAAAAGGTAGGCGAAACCATAACCCTAACACTAACACTATTCCTAGCTAAATCCTAAACTTAACCCTAGGAGAAACCCTAACCCTAACCCTAGTAAAAACCCTAACCCTACCCCTAACGCTAACCCTATGGGAAACCCTAAACATAACCCTAAACTTAACCCTAAACTTAGGCTAAAACCTAAGCCTAAACCTACACGAACCCTAGCCAAAACCCTAACCCTAACGCTAAAACAAACCCTAGGTGAAAACCTAACCCTAACTCTAACCCTAAACCTAGGCAAAACCCTAAACCTAATTTTAACCCTAACTCTAGGCAAAACCCTAAAATTCACCCAAACTCTAAACCTAGAAGAAAACATAACCCTAACTCTAAATCTGACACTGGGTTTAACCCTAAACGTAACTATCACTCTAGCCCTAGGCAAATCTGTAACTCTAACCATAACCCAAAACCTAGCTGAAACCCTAAACCCTACCCTACCCCTAACACTAGCTGAAAGCCTAACCTTAAACCTTACCCTAACTCTAGGCAAAACCCTAACCCTAACCCTAACCATAACCCTAAGCATAACCCTAACATTCACTCTAGGCGAAACCATACACTAAACCTAACCCTAACCCTAACTGTACCACTTATACTAGGAGAAACCCTATACATAATCCTAACCGTAACCCTAGCTGAATGCCTTAACATAACCCTAACCCAAGCAGAAACCCTGGCACAAACCCTCTCCCTAAACTTAGGTGAAATCCTAACCCTAAATCTAAACCTACCCCTAGCCAAAACCATAGCCCTAACCCTAACACTAACCCTAACACTTAGCTAACCCTAACCCTAACCCTAACCCTAGGTGAAAAACTAACCCTAACCCTAACCCTAACAGTAGGCCAAACCCTAAACCTAACCCTAACCCTAGCTGTAATTCTGAACCAAATCTAACCCTAGCCAAAACCCTAACACTAAACCTAACCCTAGTCCTAGGAAAAACGCTAACCCTAAACGTAGGCGAAACCATAACCCTAACACTAACCCTAAACCTAGCTCAAACCCCAACCCTAACCCTAGGAGAAACCCTAACCCTAACCCTAGGCAAAACCCTAACCCTACCCCTAACACTAACCCTCTGGGAAACCCTAACCCTAACCCTAACCCTAACCTTAGGCTCAAACCTTACTCTAAACCTACCCTAACCCTAGCCAAAAGCCTAACCCTAACCCTAAAACTAACCCTAGGTGAAAACCTAACCCTAACTCTAACCCTAAACCTAGGCAAACCCTAACCCTAATTCTAACCCTAACCCTAGGCAAAACCCTAAACTTCACCCAAACTGTAAACCTAGGAGAAAACATAACCCTAAACCTAAACCTGACCCTGGATGAAACCCTATCCGTAACTCTCACTCTATCCCTAGGCAAATCTTTAAACGTAACCCAAAACCTAGCTGAAACCCTAAACCATACCCTAAACCTAACCCTAGCTGAAACCCTAACTCTAAACCTTACCCTAACCCTAGGCAAAACCCTAACCCTAAACCTAACCCTAACCCTAAGCATAACTCTAAACTTCACTCTAGGCGAAACCATACACTAAACCTTACCCTAACCCTAACTGTACCACCTACACTAGGAGAAACCCTAACCATAATACTAACCGTAACCCTAGCTGAATGCCTTAACATAATCCTAATCCATGCAGAAACCCTAGCACTAAACTTCTCCCTAAACTTAGGTGAAATCCTAACCCTATTCCTAAGCCTACCCCTAGCCAAAATCATAGCCCTAACCCTAACACTAACCCTAACACTTAACCTAACCCTAACCCTACCCTATACCTAGGTGAAAAACTAACGCTAACCCTAACCCTAACAGTAGGCAAAACACTAAACATAACCCTAACCCTAGCTGTAATGCTGAAACAAACCTAACCCTAGCCAGAGCCCTAACACTAAACCTAACCCTAATCCAAGGAAAACCCCTAACCATAAACGTAGGCGAAACCTTAACCCTAAGAATAACACTATACCTAGCTCAAATCCTAAACCTAACCCTAGGAGAAACCCTAACCCTAACCCTAGTAAAAACCCTAACCCTACACCTAACACTAACCCTATGGGAAACCCTAAACATAACCCTAAACCTAACCCTAACCTTAGGATAAAACCTAACCCTAAACCTACCATAACCCTAGCCAAAAACCTAACCTAACCCACAACAAACCCTAGGTGAAAACCAAACCCTAAATCTAACACTAAACCTAGGCAAATCCCTAACCCTAATACTAACCCTAACCCTAGGCAAAACCCTAAAATTCACCCAAACTCTAAACCTAGAAGAAAACATAACCCTAACTCTAACCGTGACACTGGGTGAAACCCTAACCTTAACTCTCACTCTAGCCCTAGGCAAATCTGTAACTCTAACCGTAACGCAAATCTAGCTGAAACACTCAACCCTACACTAACCCTAACCCTAGCTGAAATCCTAACCCTAAACCTTACACTAATCCTAGGCAAAACCCTAACCCTAACCCTCATCCTAACCCTAAGCATAACCTTAACCTTCACTCTATGCGAAACCATACACTAAACATAAACCTAACCCTAACTGTACCACTTACATTAGGAGAAACCCTAACCATAATTCTAACCGTAACCCTAGTTAAATGCCTTAATATAACCCTAACCCAAGCAGAAACCCTAGCACTAACCCTCTCCCTAAACTTAGGTGAAATCCTAACCCTAAACCTAAGCCTACCCCTAGCCAAAACCATAGCCCTAACCGTAACACTAACCCTAACACTTACACTAACACTAACCCTAACCCTAACCCTAACCCTAGGTGAAAAACTAACCCTAACCCTAATCCTAAGGGTAGGCAAAACCCTAAACCTAACCCTAACCCTATCTGTAATGCTGAACCAAATCTAACCCTAGCCAAAACCCTAGCACTAAACCTAACCCTAATCCTAGGAAAAACCCTAACACTGAATGTAGGCGAAACCATAACCCTAACACTATCCCTAAACCTAGCACAAATTCTAATCCTACACTTAGGAGATACCCTAACCCCAACCCTAGGCAAAACCCTAACCCTACCCCAATACTAACCCTATGGGAAACCCTAAACCTAACCCTCACCCTAACCATAACCTTAGGCTAAAACTTAACCCTAAACCTACCCTAAACCTAGCCAAAAACCTAACCCTAACCCTCAAACTAACCCTAGGTTGAAACCTAACCCTAACTCTAACCCTAAACCTCGGCAAAACCCTAACCCTAATTCTAACCCTCACCCTAGGCAAAACCCTAAAATCCACCCAAACTGTAAACCTAGGAGAAAACATAACCTTAACCTTAAACCTAACCCTGGGTTAAACCATAACCGTAACTCTCACTCTAGCCCTAGGCAAATTTTAACTCTAACCGTAACCCAAAACCTAGCTGAAACCCATAACCCTACCCTAACCCTAAGCCTAGCTATAACGCTAACCCTAAACCTTACCCTAACCCTAGGCAAAATCCTAACCCTAACCTTAACACTAACCCTAACCCTAAGCATAACCCTAACCTTCAGACTAGGCGAAAGCATACACTATACTTAAACCTAACCCTAACTGTACCACTTACACTGGGAGAAACCCTAACCATAATCCTAACCGTAACCCTAGCTGAATGCCTTCACATAACCCTAACCCGAGCAGAAACCCTAGCACTAACACTCTCCCTAAAATTAGGTGAAATCCTAACCCTAAACCTAAGCCTACCCCTAGCGAAAAACATAGCCCTAAAACTAACACTAACATTAACAATTACCCTAACCCTAATCCTAACCCTAACCCTAGGCGAAAAACTAACCCTAACCACAACCCTAACAGTAGGCAAAACCCCAACCTAACCGTAACCCTAGCTGTAATGCTGAACCAAATCTAAACCTAGCCAAAACCCTAACACTAAACCTAAACCTAATCCTAGGAAAAACCCTAACCATAAACGTAGGCGAAACCATAACCCTAACACTAACCCTAAACCTACCTCAAACCCTAACCCTAACCCAAACCCTAACCATAACCCTCGGCAAAACCCTAACCATACCCCTAACACTAACCCTATGGGAAACCCTAACCAGAACCCTAACCCTAACCCTAACCTCAGGGTAAAACCTAACCCTAAACCTACCCTAACCCTAGCCAAAATCTAACCCTAACCCTAAAACTAACCCTAGGTGAAAACCTAACCGTAACTCTAACCCTAAACATAGGCAAAACCCTAACCCTAATTCTAAATCTAACCCTAGGCAAAACGCTAAAATTATCCGAATCTGTAAACCTAGGCGAAAACATAATCCTAAACCTACACAAAACCCTGGGTGAAACCCTAAAAGTAACTCTCACTTTTGCCCTAGGCAAAGCTGTAAACTTAACCCTAAACCAAAACCTAGCTTAAACACTAACCCCTACCCTAACGCTAACCCTAGCAGAAACCCTAACCCTAAACCTTACCCTAACCCTAACCGTAACCCTAACCCTAAGCATAACCCTAAGCATAACCCTAACGTACACGTTAGGAAAACTATACACTAAACCTGACCCTAACCCTAACTGTACCACTTATACTAGGAGTAACCCTAACCATAATCCTAACCATAACCCTAGCTTAATGCCTTAACATAACCCTAAAAAAGCAGAAACCCTAGCACTAACCCTCTCCCTAAACTTACGTGAAATCCTACCCCTAAACCTAAGCCTACCCCTAGCGAAAAATATAGCCCTAACCCTAACATTGACCCTAACACTTACCCTAACCCTAACCATAACCCTAACCCTAGGTGAAAAACGAACCCTAACCCTAACCCTAACAGTAGGCAAAACCCTAAACCTAACCCTAACCCTAGCTGTAATGCTGAACCAAATGTAACCCTAGCCAAAACCCTAACACTAAACCTAACCCTAAACCTAGGAAAAACCCTAACCCTAAACGTAGGCGAAACCATAAACCTAACCCTAACCCTAGGTGAAAACCTAACCCTAACTCTAACCCTAAACCTAGGCAAAACCCTAAAATTATCCCAAACTGTAAACCTAGGAGAAAACATAACCCTAACACTAACCCTAAACCTGGGTGAAACCCTAACCGTAACTCTCACTCTAGCCCTAGGCAAATCTGTAAATATAACCCTAATCCAAAACCGAGCTGAAACCCTAAACCCTACCCTAAAACTAACAATTGCTGAAACCCTGTCACTAAACCTTACACTAAACCTAGGCAAAACCCTAACCCTAACCCTAACCCTAACCCTACCCCTAAGCATAACCCTAACCTACACTCTAGGAAAACTATACACTAAACCTGACCCTAACCCTAACTGTACCACTTACACTAGGAGAAACCCTAACCATAATCCTAACCGTAACCCTAGCTAAATGCCTTAACATAACCCTAAAAAAGCAGAAACCCTAGCACTAACACTCTCCCTAAACTTAGGTGAAATCCTACCTCTAAACCTAAGCCTACCCCTAGCGAAAAATATAGTCCTAACCCTAACAGTAACCCTAACACTTACCCTAACCCTAACCCTAACCCTAACCCCAGGTGAAAAACGAACCCTAACCCTAACCCTAACAGTAGGCAAAACCCTAAACCTAACCCTAACCCTAGCTGTAATG
Organism: Pedetes capensis; assembly: GCA_007922755.1. NCBI lineage: Eukaryota > Metazoa > Chordata > Mammalia > Rodentia > Pedetidae > Pedetes > Pedetes capensis. The sequence continues at coordinate 2,490 of VMDO01042567.1, read as the reverse complement.
CTGAACCAAATCTAACCCTAGCCAAAACCCTAACACTAAACCTAACCCTACTCCTAGGAAAAACCCTAACCCTAAACGTAGGCCAAACAATAACCCTAACACTAACCCTAAACCTAACTCAAATCCTAACTCTAACCCTAGGAGAAACCCTACCCCTAACCCTAGGCAAAACCCTAACCCAACCCAGATACTAACCCTATGGGAATTCCCTAACCCTAACCCTCACCCTAAACATAACCTTAGGCTAAAAGTTAACACTAAACCTACCCTAACCCTAGCCAAATCCTAACCCTAACCCTCAAACTAATCCTAGGTGAAAACCTAACCCTAACTCTAAACCTATACCTAGACAATACGCTAACCCTAATTCTAACCCTAACCCTAGGCAAAACCCTAAAATTAACCCAAACTGTAAACCTAGGAGAAAACAACCCTAACCCTAACCCTAGCCCTGGGTGAAACCCTAACCGTAAATCAGACACTTGCCCTAGGCAAATCCGTAACCCTAACCCTAAAACAAAACCTTCCTGAAACCCTCAACCCTACCCTAATCCAAACATTAGCTGAAACCCTAAACCTAAACCTTAACCAACCCTAGGCAAAACCCTAACCCTAACCCTAACCCTAACCGTAACCTAACATTAACTCTAACCCTAAACCTAGGCAAAACCCTAACCCTAATTCTAAACCTAACCCTAGGCAAAACCCTAAAATTAACCCAAACTGTAAACCTAGGAGAAAACATAACCCTAAGCCTAACCCTAACCCTGGGAGAAACCCAAACCGTAAATCTCACTCTAGCCCTAGGCAAATCTGTAAATCTAACCCTAACCCAAAACCGAGTTGAAACCCTAAACCCTACCATAACCCTAAACCTAGGTGAAAAACTAACCCTAAACCTTACCCTAACCCTAGGCAAAACCCTAACCCTAACCCTAACCCTACACCTAAGCATAACCCTAACCTTCACTCTAGGCGAAACCATACACTAAACCTAATCCTAACCCTAACTGTACCATTTACACTAGGAGAAAACCTAACCATAATCCTAACCGTAACCCTAGCTGAATGCCTTAACATAACCCTAACCCAAGCAGAAACCCTAGCACTAACCCTCTCCCTAAACTTAGGTGATATCCTAACCCTAAACCTAAGCCTACCCGTAGCCACAAACATAGCCCTAACCCTAACACTAACCCTACCACTTACCCTAACCCTAACCCTAACCCTAACCTTAGGTGAAAAACTAACCCTAACCCTAACCCTAACAGTAGGCAAAACCCTAAACTTAACCCTAACCCTAGCTGTAATGCTGAACCAAATCTAACCTTAGCAAATACCCTAACACTAAAACCTAACCCTAACCCTAAACGTAGGCGAAATCATAACCCTAACACTAACCCTAAACCTAGCTCAAACCCTTAACCTAAACCTAGGAGAAACCCAAACCCTAACCCTTGGCAAAACCCTAACCCTACCCCTAACAATTACCCTATGGGAAACACTAACCCTAAACCTAACCCATAAACCTACCTCTAACCTTAGGCTAAAACCTAACCCTAAACCTACCCTAACCCTAGCCAAAAACCTAACCCTAACCCTAAAACTAACCCTAGGTCAAAACCTAACCCTAAATCTAAAACTAAACCTAGGTAAAACCCTAACCCTAATTCTAACCCTAACCCTAGGCAAAACCCTAAAATTAACCCAAACTGTAAACCTAGGATAAGACATAAACTTAACCCTAAACCTAACCCTGGGGGAAACCATAACCGTAACTCTCACTCTATCCCTATGCAAATCTGTAACTCTATACGTAACCCAAACCTAGCTGAAATCCTAAACCCTACCCTAACCCTAACCCTAGCTGAAACGCTAACCCTAAACCTTACCCTAACCCTAGGCAAAATCCTAACCCTAACCCTAACCCTAACTCTAACCCTAAGCATAACCCTAACCTTCACACTAGGCGAAACCATACACTAAACTTAATCCTAACCCTAACTGTACCACTTCCACTGGGAGAAACCCCAACCATAATCCTTACCATAACCCAGCTGAATGCCTTCGCATAACCCTAACCCGAGAAGAAACCCTAGCACTAACCCTCTCCCTAAAATTAGGTGAAATCCTAACCCTAAACCTGAGACTACACCTAGCCAAAACATAGCCCTAACCCTAACACTAAACTTAACACTTACCCTAACCCTAAACCTAACACTAACCCTAGGTGAAAAACTAACCCTAACCCTAACCCTAAGTGTAAGCAAAACCCTAAACCTAACCCTAACCTTAGCTGTAATGCTGAACCAAATCTAACCCTAGCCAAAACCCTAACACTAAACCTAACCCTAATCCTAGGAAAAACCCTAACCATAAACGTAGGCGAAACCATAACTGTAACACTAAATCTAAACCTAGCTCAAATCCAAACCCTAACCCTTGGAGAAACCCTAACCCTAACCCTAGGCAAAACCCTAACCCTACCCC
>VMDO01042566.1:0-10470 GCA_007922755.1 Pedetes capensis | reverse complement strand
GCACCACGGCCCCCTCGGTCTTCCCCCTGGCCCCTGCCTGCAGCAGCACAGAAGGCTCCACGGTAACCCTGGGCTGCCTGGCCAGGGGCTACTTCCCTGAGCCAGTGACCATGTCGTGGAACTCCGGAGACCTGTCCAGTGGCGTGCACACGTTCCCTGCCGTCATGCAGTCCGGCCTCTACTCCCGCAGCAGCATGGTCACTGTGCCCAGCAGCATGTGGTCCAGCCAGACTGTCACCTGCAACGTAGCCCACCCGGCCAGCAGCACCAAGGTGGACAAGATCGGTGAGAGGACGTCCTAAGGGAGGGAGGGGTCTTCTGGAGGTCAGCGGTGGGGTTGGCCCTCTTGCCTGGACATACACACTGGGCAGCCGCAGCCAGGGAGCACAGGGTCCTGGCTGGAAGCCTCTGCCCACTCCTCTCACGCTCAGGGAGCCATCTCCAGGCTGGATGCCCTAGCCCTGGGCCATGGACAGGCAGAGGTGGCCACTGATCTCAGGCCTGCCAAGGGTCAGATCCAGGAGCAGTATCCATGACCTGAGGCCACGCCAGGGCCACCCTGTCCTCCAGACCCTGGTGACCCTTACTCTTCTCTCTGCAGTGCCTAAAATCCCTGAGCAAAGACCCCTTTCAACAAGAGGCCACGACAATCCCAGGTGTCCACAGTGCCCCCAGTGCCCAGGTGAGTCCCCAGGCTCGCCCTCAGCCCACGGGAGGATGAGTGTCCACAGGAGCCCCGCAGCAGGGCGGCCCTCGGTGCTGACCATCTCCCCGCTCTCTCCACCAGCTCCTGAACTCCTGGGGGGCCCATCCGTCTTCATCTTCCCCCCAAGGCCCAAGGATGCCCTCCTGATGTCCCGGACTCCCAAGATCACGTGTGTGGTGTTGGACGTCAGCCAGGAGGAGCCCGAGGTCCAGTTCAACTGGTACGTGGACAACGTGGAGGTGCACACAGCCCAGACACCGCGACGGGAGCAGCAGCGCAACAGCACGTTCCGTGTGGTCAGCGTCCTTCCTGTCCAGCACCAGGACTGGCTGCAGGGCAAGGAATTCAAGTGCAAGGTCAACAACAAAGACCTCCCGGCCCCCATGGAGAAAACCATCTCCAAAGCCCAAGGTGGGTGTGGCAGGGTGGGCAGGGCAGGGGCCACGATGGCCACAGGAGAGGGCCAGGCTCCGACAGCCCTCCACACTGGCAGTGACCCCATGTTGACTTTCCTCACAGAACCAGCCCTTGAGCCAATGGTGTACGCCATGGCCCCACCCCAGGAGCAGCTGTCCCAGAGAAGGCTCAGTTTGACCTGCCTGGTCCGTGGCTTCCGCCCTGCAGACATCGATGTGGAGTGGCAGAAAAACGGGCAGCCAGTGGAGGACTACATTAACACTCCTGCCATCCAGGACAGGGACCAGACCTACTTCCTCTACAGCAAGATCAGAGTGTTAAGCACTGAGTGGCAGTCAGGAGACACCTTCACCTGCTCCGTGGTGCACGAGGCGCTGCCCAATCACTACACCCAGAAGGTCTTCTCCCGGTCTCCGGGTAAATGAGCGCTGTGTCCGCAGCCCTCAGGTCCCACGGGGACACCGACCTCCTCCCCCACCCTCCCCTGTAAATAAAGCACCAGGGCTACCCTGGGACTCTGCGAGGCGGTCCTGGTTCTTTCCGAGACAGAGCTGGGGTGCCCAGCCCCAGGTCTACGGCTTCAGGCCAGGGTCCTCAACCTGAGCTGCTATCACCAGGGAGCGAGAAGCCAGGCCAGAGTGGGGGTCCACATGGCTAAGTGGGCTGGGCCCTGCGGGGGCCTGGCCCCCACAGGAGAGGGAGCTTGGCCTGAGACGGCCCCTACCCAGGTCTCCCCCAGCCAGCAGCGACTCTGTCCTGGGCGGGGAGACACCCAAGGGAGCCCCAGGAAGTAACACAAGGGGCACCCCCACCTCCCTCAGCAGCCTGGCTCCCTCGGACATATGCCTGGCCGAGGGCTCTGAGATGGGCCACCACGCCCCACGCTCAGCCCACAGCTCTGCCTGCCCCTCGGGTGGGGACTCTGCCCACACCTGAACACTTACTCCTGTGCCCCGAGAGGGCTGAGGCAGGACGCCCTGCCTGCCCTGATGGACACTGAGCCCAGACCCGGTAGAGCAAGGCTGCTGAGCACCCCTGGGCCCACAAGGTGCAAACTTACACACTCACACACACTCACACACGCACACACATGCACGCACATGCACACATGCACGCACATGCATGCATACATGCACACACGCACACATGCACACGCACGCACACACCCACACACGTGCACACACGCACACATGCACGCACACATACATATGTGCACACAGCTAACATGGTGGACTCCCATGGGAAACCTGCACAGCACACAGACCCGGCCAGGTGCCCAGTGGCTGAACGCTCACATACACACAGGCCCAGCCCCCCATCACAAGCTGGCTCCCTCGCTTGCCCACAGCTGGCCAGCTCAGGCAGACCCACCCCCCTCCACTTATGAGGGGTACCTGTGCCCCTTCCCCGGCACACAACAGTTCCCCAGACTCTCAGGCCCAGGCAGGGCTCCCACCCTCATCCCCATGTCTCCTTGCTTGCTTTCCAGGGCTGACCTTTGCTGCAGCCCAGGGGTCCTAGGCACAGCCTCTGCCGTCCCTCTGGCAATCGGAGCCCAGCCAGGGAACAGGCAGAGGGCCAGGCAGGCTGCAGAGTCGCTGACCACTGGGGTCACAGGTGCTAATGCTGCCAAGCAACCTGGCTCCCCTGGCTTGAGCAGACAGGGATGGGGCTCCAATGCGCCCAGGCCAACACACAGGGCCGGTGTCCGGCCAAGCCTGGGCCCCAGCTGGAGGACTCAGGGTAGCTGAGGCTGCAGCCCAGAGAGCGTGGCCAGGGGAAGTGGCCCAGGGAAGGTGCTGCTGCCCAGCCCAGCTGGCCCTTCCTCCTGGTCGCCTGCCAGCCCCACCCTAAACCAGGGAGTCAGCCACCCAGGCCCTCCTTGGCGGGACACGCACTGACCACCCCCTCCCTGTCCAGAGCTGGAGCTGGACGAGACCTGTGCCGAGGCCCAGGACGGGGAACTGGATGGGCTGTGGACAACCATCACCATCTTCATCACGCTCTTCCTGCTCAGCGTGTGCTACAGCGCCACCGTGACCCTCTTCAAGGTCAGCTCGCGGTGCCCATGCTGCTCCCCCAGGGCCAACACGACGCCCCACATTGGCCCTCAAATTGTCCCACCCACATGTTATCTCATGATGACCCCAAATTCCCATACTCCACTCACACAGCATCCACCCTGTGGCCCTGCGGTCCTGTGCCCTGGCCCAAGGCCATCCTCCACACTGTCCCATACCATCCTCCATCCCGTCCTATGCATCCTCCACACTGTCCCATGTCATCTTCCACTCTGTCCCATGCCGTCCTCCACCCTGTCCCATAGCATCCTCCACCAGGTCCCCATACGGTCCTCTACCATGTCGCATACCATCCTCCACGCTGTCCCCTACCGTCCTCCACTCTGTCTCACACCGTCCTCCACCATGTTTCATACTGACCTCCACCATGTCCCATATCGTCCTCTACCCTGTCCTATACTGTCCTCCACCCTGTTCCATGCCATCCTGCACCCTGTCCCATGCCATCCTGCACCCTGTCCCATGCAGTCCTCCACTCTGTCCCATACCGTCCTCCACCCTGTCCTATATTGCCCTCCACCCTGTCCCCATGCTGTCTTCCGCAGTTCCAATGGCATCTTACACCATGTCTCCATGCCGTCCTCCACCCTGTCCCATGCCATCTCCACCCTGTCCCATGCTGTCCTCCACCCTGTCCCATACCATCTCCACCCTGTCCCATGCTGTCCTCCACTCTGTCCCATACCATCTCAACCCTGTCCCATGCCGTCCTCTACCCTGTCCCCATGCTGTCCTCTGCACTGCTCCCATGTCACCGTCCACATTCTCCTCACACTCTCCCCACCCCATCCCTTGCTTTCCCCACTCTGCCCCAGGCTCCCTCCTGGCTTGGCAGTGGCCGTCATTCAGCTGCTGTCCCCAGCTCATCCTGCTGTCCCCGCAGGTGAAGTGGATCTTCTCCTCGGTGGTGGAACTGAAGCGGACAATTGCTCCCGACTACAGGAACATGATTGGGCAGGGGGCCTAGGGCCGCCCCCTGCCAGAGCTTGGGGTCCCAGACTTGCAGGACCTTGTCTTCAGTGGCGGGCAGCCTGACACTCAGGCCACGTCCACCCTCCATCCTCACCGCTCTGCCCCTGCGGCTCTCGATCCTGCCACCCTGCCGCTTCCCCTCTGGAGGACACACAGGTAGCAGGCCCTGCCCCAGACTCTGCAGCCAGGGTGCCCGCCATGCTCCACAGCAGCCGCCAAGACACTGGCCAGGGCCAGCAGAGGCCACGTGTGCCTCACCAGGACGTGCCTGCCCTCAGGAGGCAGCCCAGTGGCCTGCAAGGAGACCACGGCCAGCTTTGCTGGTGTCCACACAGACAAGGACCAGCTCAGAGCCAGCCTGTCCACACCAGCTTCTCAGACACAGGTGCTCTGAGAGAAGAAGGTCCAGTGTTCAGATCCGCAGAGGAGCCACCTGCCACCGAGGCCGGAAGCACAGGGCCGTCACCCCCCAGACGGGGGCTTCAGAAAGCTGGTGATGGCCACCCGGGGCAGGCGCCCTGGCCCGGCTCTGTCCTGGCGCTTCTGTGGGCCAGCCCTGAGCAACGGGGCCTCCCGTGGGACAGGCCACCCTTGTGCTGGCCACCCTTCCTGCCCCTGCTCCTCTGCAGATTCTCAGAGGAGGGACTCAGCCCACAGATACCGGCAGCCCACAGCGACTCAAGATTGGACACTGCCACCTCCCTCCAGAGGCCACAGTTTCGCTCCAAGGAGACCCCTGAAACGATGGCCAGGCCACGTGGCAGCCATGGGAGCCCCAGCAGAGACCACCTGAGCAGGTAGAGGGCATCCAGCCACATGACCTCCAGGAAAGGGGTCTGGGGAACAGGTCCCAGGCAGGCCATGCGCAGCCTTTGTGGGGCCCCTAGAAGGAGGTGGAGGGGCACCAGGGAGAGAGGAGGGATGCTGGAAGGAGACCAGGGGAGAGCCAGCCCCATCTTGCAGGCCCAGCACCCAGCTCTGGGCCACTACAGCAGGAAAGCCCAGCCAGACACAAAGCCCACAGAGAGTCCCATGGCCGGAGAAGCAAAGCCTGGCTTGGCCACAGGGGCTGTGTGGAGACCCCGTGTTCTCTCTGTCGCTTCTTGGGACAAATGCCAAGTCAAGCTTTCCAGATGTGATCAAAGTTGCGTTATCACCTTAACTTTAACAAGTAGCCCCAACAGCCTTTTCCAAAGCCTTCTATCCAACACCTGTGGAGTGAACATTCTTCCCAGAAGCCCTAACAAGCTCAGCCAATTCAGCCTTCACCAGCACCACTGCCCACCCAACCCATAGAGTCCAGAGAAACAATAAATGCTTATTGTGTTAAGTAACTGTGTGCATGAGTTTGTTACCCAGCAGTAGCTCATTGATACACTTAATATCAATAGGATAGCAGAGTCCTGTTATGGTAAATGTCAGATGGGGGAAGTTACTGGACAGAAGCAAGGCAGGCATCATCACCATAATGGACAGTGAGGCCAGCATGTCAGGAAAGGTGTCTTGACCCACAGAGATGGGTAAACTGACTCACAGACTGTCATGGTCTTAGGGATGGGACAGATGTCCAAGTAGATGCTTGACATTCACAGCCCAAACCACAAGAGCTGGTGGACAGGATGACAGCAGCCTGACAGGAGGACACAGTGACACTCTGTCACCCACTCACAGCCCACAGACAGAGGGAAAGGTGGATGCCTGCGGCAGCGACACACTTGCCAAAGACATCAGGTCCGAACCACTGCATCCTGTGAGTGCTCCTTGTATTGCATCTGGCATAGATGGACGGGTGAAGGACCGTGAGATTGGGAGATTATCCTGAGCATCACAGCAGCCTGAAATGGGACCCCGTGTCCTTGTAAAAGGGAGGCAGGAGCTTCAGTCTGAGGCAACAAAAAACCCTGGAGATAGATGATAGGAATAACTGCACACCAGTGTGTACGTACCTGTAACCCACTGATCCGTACACTTAAAAATACATATGGGACCCAGCAACAGGGCGCACATCTGTCCCACCAGCTCCTTGTGAGGCTGAGCCAGGAAGATGGCAAGTTCAAGGCCAGAGGCAGCCTGCGTAACTTTGGGAGACTCTGTCTCAAAATAAAAACTAAAAAACCCTGGGGGTGCAGCTCTGTCGTAGAGCATTTGCCTAGCATGTACAAGGCTCTGGCTTCAACCTCCAGTACGGGAAAAAAAAATGATAAGATGGTGCATTTTATGTTATGTATGTTTCACTACACTAAACGTTTAGTTAATTGTTTTTAAAGAGATGGAAGAAGATAAACTAGGCTACCCAGCAGAAGAATGGAGCAGGGGCTCCTGATTACATTGCCATCTTTCTGCTCCTTTTTTTTTTTTTTTTTTTTACTTTTTGAGACAGGGTCTCACTAAATTATACAGACTGCCTCTAGCCTCAAAATATTGATCCTCCTGCATCTGCCTCCCAAGTCACTGAGATTTTATGTGTGCCACCATGCCCAGCTTCTTTCGGCTTCTTAAACATAAATAAACCACAGTGGGTTCATCCGTGGTCTTTATGCCAGCTTTTCCATGAGTCTTTACGTACTGTGGGTACGTGTCAGCTGGGTAGTCAGCCAGGAAAACAAACAGCCAAGAACGGAAGCAAAAATGATCCTCCTCCCCAGCAAGGCAAGAGCTCAGGTCACCCCACTGTGAAGCATCCCCTATTCCCAAGAGAATCCTAAGATTCAGAGCATCAGTAGTCAGACACTCCACTCCATGTTGTCTGGAGTATAAACTCGTGCGGTCCTCTAAGCGGGCAATTGGGTGCTGCCCACCAATACTAAACACGCACACGCCTCGGACTGGATTATTTCATGTCCAGGAATCCATCCTGCAGACGTTCATGCTCACTTGAGCACCGTGCAACCATGGAAAGAGAAACAAGCTCAGCAGTCACAGCAGAGCAATGGGCCACTGATCGTGGGAATATTAAGCCACCATTGCAAAGCACGAGTGCATTCTTCAGGTGCTGAAATGGAAAGATCTCCGAGATAGTAGCATGTGTTACAAAGCAAGTACACATGACTCTGTTGGGGATTTTTTAAATCATACCCCACAACTAGGGTCCCTCAGGATAGCCTGAGTGGCTGACCCCTAGCTGACCCAAGGGCTCCTCTCACTCACTCACACCAGGCCCTCCCATCGTGTGAGTAAAGATGGTGCCTAGCCAGTCTGACCTGCCCTAACCACCCTAAATTTGATTGGCTCCCCTCCGCTTTTCCAGTAAATAACTGTCCCCACCTGGCAGATATGTCAGTTTACCTGCTGTACCTGTCAGGTGTGTGTGCTGATTGGCTGAATGCCAACATGTGACCCCTCCGGGACCCTATAAATGTAGGGCTCCTGGACCCACCTCATCTCACCTTTCTCATCGTCCCTCAACTTCCACCTGATCCCCATCACCTGGACCAGTGCTCCCAACTCCAGTAAGATCTGCTAGCAAGCCGGTGTGATCAAGTCCAGGGGCCCCAAAGAGCCAAAGGATTCAAGCAAGCCTCGAAGAGCCTCCCAACTCCTCCCATCTTTGCGAAGGAGGGAGGTAGAGAAGGCAAACTGCGAGAGGCAAGATCAACTGACCTCCACGGAACAACAGCAGCTGTAGCTGTGCCTTTAAGGCTGAGCTGTACCAGCTGCAGGCTTAGAGCCAGCACTTAATGAGCACATAGAGCTCTGCGCTGTAAGGGTTGCTTGCCCCTGGCACCCCATCAGGGGAGCACCCAATAAACCTCACCTTACCTGCTGTACCAACTGAAGGTCTCCCGAAGTCCTTCATTTGCACCACCGGTTAACATCCGCCTGGTTCAGTAAGTCCCTGATACTTACTGGTTATATTGTAGGCTGGCTCTATTCTTAGCCATGCTAGAGCCAAAACCGCAACATGAATCCTGTTTCCCCTGTGCTTTGAAAGTGAAGGGAAAGTTCTACCGCATACACATGTATGTTTGCAGTATGGGAAGTGTCCCGGGGCTGCCTGCAAGACTTAAGTGTGGTAACTCATCATGGGTGAAGGGAATCACTCAGGGTGGTTGTAAGGAGAGGGGGCTTCCGTGTGCTCCTCTGACCCTTCTTTCTCACAGGAATGCATTCACATGAGGCTCGTGGCCATCGCAGCCCAAAGTTGCAATGGCTCCCTTGGTGACTGGTCTGAAGGCCTTCGATTCCTCAGGCATGACTGCATTTACATGGCAAGGTTAGCAATAAGACTGCATGGGCCAGCTTCAGGGCTTCAAAATGCACCTTTACTATTCTAACAAAACCTAGTCCAATGTCACACCTGGTATATATTACATGATCATCCAGCATGGAGCCCAAATCCCTCCCCCTCAAAATACGACAAACTTAACCAAAGCCATCTTCAGAGAATCAAGGCGCAACGTGCTTCTGGGATTTTTCTCACAACGATGTCTTTGAAATTGGAGCAGCTCTTTCAATCACTGTGGTCAGATCACTGCCTGAACAATTTCCATGGTGACGTATGCACAGAAGTGAACTAGGAGGAAAACCTTGGTGTGGCACTTAATTTTAGGTGTCAGCTTGGCTGTGGCATGGTGCCCAGATATTGTGGCAAACATTATTCTGAGTGTATCTGATAGGCTGATGTAGGGCGTCTTTTCTTTCTTTTTCTTTCCTCCTTCATTTTTTTCCTTCTTTCTTTCTTTTTTTCATTTTATTATGATATATTAATGGTACAAAATAATGTGTTTCATTATTATATTTTCACCCATGCATATAATGTACTTTGGTCATACTTGCTCCCCTATTAACCTGCCCCACTCTCCCTGGTCCCCTTTCTCTTCCCAAATAGTCTTCAGTCTACTTTTGTCTATTTCTAGATTCCACATATGAAAGAAAATAAGCAAGACTTGTCTTTCTGTGTCTGAAATAAACCAAGCTTCTTTTGCTTAACATGATTCCATCCATTTTCCTTCAGATGACATAATTTTGTTCATAATGGCTGATAGTCCACTCTGTGTGTGTGTGTGTGTGTGTGTGTCTGTGTGTCTCTGTGTGTGCGCGCGCATGTGTGTGTGTGTCACATATTATTTATCCGCTTTATCTATGCATCCATTAATGGCACCTGGGATGCTGATTATGTAACTTAGCTATTATGAATAGTACCACAATAAATATGGGTTTGCAGGTATCTCTTTTGTATGCTGATTTTGATTCCTTCAGGTACATACCCAAGATTCGCATAGCTGGACCATAGGGCAGTTCTCTTTGTAGTGTTTTGAGACGTCTCCATTCTGATTCCCGTAGTAGCTGCACTCATTGACACTCACACCAACAGTGCATGAAGGCTCCGTTTTGGCCTTGCATTTGTTGTTTGTTTTGTCGCTGAGTCATTCCGCCTGGGGTGAGCTGGAATCTCGATGTACCTTTGATTTGCGTTTCCCTGATGGGATATTGAAACATGTTTTTCATATTAAACACTTTTTCATGTATTTATTGGTCATTTGCACTTCTTCATTTGGGAAGCATCTGTTCATTGGCCCATTTATTAGTTGCATTGTTTGTTTTTCTGGGGCTTACTTTTTACTTCTTTATGTATTCTGATTATTAATCGTTTGTCAGATGAATCTCTGGACAGATTTCCTCCCATGCTGCACACTGTCTCTTCACTTTGTTGTCTCCTTTGCTGTGAAGAGTCCTTTTAATTCCACACAACTCCCTTTGTCAGTTCTTCTTATTATTTTCTGAGTCATTTGAGGTTCTTTGTTTTGATTTTCTTTTTTGTGGTACTGGGCGTTGAACACAGGGCCTTGCACCTAAAAGTGCTGGGCCATGGAGCTGCACCCCCAGCCCATTTTTTTACTTTTTGAGACAAGGTCTCACTAAGTTACACAGACTATCTCTGGTCTTGAACTTGTGATCTTCCTGCCTCTACCTCCCAAGCCACCGGGATTATAGGCATGCACCACCATGCCCGGCAGTCATCTGAGTTTTAAAGGCTGCTTCTTTTAAGGAAATAACATTAAATCAGGGGACTCTGAGAAAATCACGCTGTCCTCCACCTCCCCAGAAGCCAGGCACAGAGGTAGGGTCTGGAAAGGGTCTATGGGGGACTCTCTTCTCAGATTAATTCCGGAGAACAAGGCTTTTGAAACTTTTATAACAGCCAGCATGAATTGAGCCTGCAGCTATAGCCCTGTGGCATCCATTCCTGTCAGATCTCGGAAGCTAAGCAGGGTCGGGCCTGGTTAGTACCTGGATGGGAGACCGCCTGGGAACACCAGAAGCTGTAGGCTGGGAGAAGGACCTGGAAACCCC
>VMDO01042565.1:0-10480 GCA_007922755.1 Pedetes capensis | reverse complement strand
TTTGATGTTTCCTGCATCATTTAATATTTTCCCTGTAGAATCTCTCACTACTGCCACTCGAGGCTTGAATTTTTTCTTCACTTCCTTAAGCTTGAGAAACACAGAGCGTGTTCTTCCCTTTTGGTTTTCTGCCTCCAGCTCCTTGCACATGTCATTATAATATTTGTTTTTGTCTTCTCGAGCTGCCTTCTGAAATCTTATGTTTAGTTCCTTAACTTCATCATGTCTTCCTTTTGCTTTAGCTGCTCGATGTTCAAGGGCAAGGTCCAGTGTCTCTTTGGACATGTAATTTGGTCTTTTCTTTTTTTCTTGTCTTTATGGTAGGTATGAATTAAAACTTTCTTATGATTTCATGGTCTTGCAGGGATTTAGGAATTATTAATGTAACTTAAATGTTTACTTCAGGTATCAGATGTAAGATGCTGCATTTTGATTTATTCATGCTCCCATTGCTTATCCTTCAAAACTTTATATGAATTTTTAAATTCACTTTATGATTTCAATCAACCCTCATATAAATTATTAAGTACATCTTTAAGGAAGATGTAGCCACCTTAACATGCAGGCATGAAGTCATATACAGAAGGACCCCCTTTCATCAGATCATACATGACAGAGAAAATGGTCAAGTTCTCAACCAAAAGCAAAGGTGAAATTAAAACTATGACAAGTTAAAATGAAAAGTATACATACTTTGTCCTAGAAACCATTCTTTAAATAAATATAAATGCTACTATATGCATATATAAAGTACAAACATATAAATAGACATCTTGTATCCTATAAATCATACATAAAGCCACCTTTAAAATCAAATAGTGTTTAAAACAAACAGAAGTATTTACTCCAAACCATTTCAAAACCTGACATTAAAAATCAAGACTCAGGCCAGGTGCCTTGGTATACCCTGTAATCCCAGCCACTCAGGAGGCCAAGGCAGGAGGATCACAAGTTCAAGGCCAGAGGAGCCTGTATAATAAAACCTTGTCTCAAAAATAAATAGTGGCCTAGAGGTACAGCTCAGTGATAGAGTACTTGCCTCGCATGTGTAAGACCCTGAGTTGAATCCTGAATACTGAAAAAGTCAAGACTCAGTCATTTTAGTAGTTTAGTACAGAATATTTCTAATCTATAGCTTCCAGTACCCAAGAAACACAGATGCCATAGGGACCAATAACAAAAGGGATGAAGGCTACAGGCCCCCATGCCAAGAAGTATGTGGCAGCACACAGCTCTTTGGTGCTTGCATGCTCTCTCCTGCTACTTCCCCACTTTCACAAGTATTTGTGCTTACCAACTTTACGAAGTACGAAAAAGTGATGCTCCAATCACCTGAATTTCACTAGAAGGATAAAAGAAAGTTACGTGGCTTATGATAAGCATTTAAACTTGAGCAAGGTCCAACAATGAGATAATGCCGTAAATACCCTCAGAACCAGTGGCCTGGTCCTAACAGACACAGAATGCAGTGGACACATGTGTTCGTGTGCAAAGAGCAAGCCTCTTCGAGGTAATTAGCATCAGAGCCATCAACCTGGGGAGGTGCCCAAGTACTCCCTCTCCTCATGAAAAATGCAACACACTGTCAGTGGATGCCCCTCCCACTGTGTACACTTGACCTTTTAAAGACAAGTGAGAAACCCTAAGAATAGACACTTGCTTTTGAAATGGAGAAAAGAAAGAATCCAGACTCTAAGCAGAGTTCTCCAACAAGGTAGTTTCTAGTTTTGTTTTCAAGAGAACTGTTTGGCTCATTCATTAAGGGAATCACAAGAGAAAAGCAATTACAGAGACCTGAGGCAGCTGAGCACGCAGGAGCCTGTTACTCTAGGATCACCAGTCCTTCCCAGAATGTGACCATGGGGAAAAACCCAAAGGCTGTTCCCAGTGACACTGCTGCTCCTTCACCGGCTCAATCGATAGGCTCATTTTTCAGAGAAATGCCCCAGACATTCCATAATCCATCACATGGTGCATGAGATCCCACCATCAGCCACTACCCTGAATGGGACACAGCACAAGTTGTATTTTCACCCCAATTAGAATGTACAGCCCATGGTGAATACTTGGTGCTAAAATAATTTGCATAACTAAGCTCAGTCTCTCATTATCAAGCACTTAGAAGAATAATCATAAAGTCACGCTTGGAAGCACAAATGCCTGAGAACAGCATGGCAGACAGCCAAACTCACATGAAGATTTCATATTTTCTGAGTGTTCCATGGATTTAATTGGACTCTGACCCAGGAGTAAAAGTATGATCCAAGAGACTGGAGAAAGAGCAGCAACCAGAAAAAAAAAAGGGATTCCATCCCTCAGTGCTCATGCCTGTAAATTTACCAAACAGTTTCTTTATATTGCCTGAAGCCCAGGGCTTCAGTTAATAGTGTTCCTTAGCACTGCAGAGTCCCAGACCCCAGCTCAGACTATTCAACAGAACAGAATCTCACAAGTCAGGCCCTAGAATGTCTACATGTAATCCCTATGCACGCTAACATTTGCTCCATGGGGGCTGGTTGTTTAGCTCATCTGGTAGAATGCTTGCTTAGCATGCATTGAGGTCCTAGGTTTGATCGCCAGAACCACCAAAAATTTTTTTTAAAAAACTGCTGCATGGCACTAGGTGCAGTGGCGCACGCCTGTAATCCCAGCAGCTCAGGAGGCAGAGGCGGGAGGATCGCAGGTTCAAGACCAGAGCCAGCCTGCGTAATTTAGTGAGACCCTGTCTCAAAAAGAAAAAAAAAAAAAAAATGGGCCGGGGGTGTAGCTCAGTGGTACAGCACTTGCAGAGCATGCAGGGACAAGGCCCTGGGTTCAACCCCCAGTACCACAAAAAACAAAAATAAATAAAAATAAAAATAAAAACTGTTCCATGAACTACCAACCAACCTATTGCTGAAGGAAAGAGCTATTGATGTTGTCATCTGCTTCACAGACAAGTTGACCTGCTGAACAGATATACACACATATATAAACACATGCATACACCTCTGCAGTGGTATTCATTTGAAAGAATTTTATATTTTGGTTCAAATTTTAAGAAAAGGATAAATATGGTTTTATATTCTTCAAGAGTTGCTGTGTCTATATTAACCCAAAAAAATCTATTATTGGCAATTATCAACTATGTACAAACTATTAAAAAAAAAAAGGACAACACAGTTAAAATAAAGAGCTGATAACAAGACTCAAAACTGTATTTGGTGTTTTTCAGTCTTACCAATGTACACTTCTCCCTCTCTGGAGAATCAGCCAAATCTTCCCCAGGGGAAGGCAAATGAAAATGTCCCACAGTAGTGACTCATATTTTAGGTGTGAAAAATCTGAGTGGGGTATTTTTGTAACGTTTAAAATTGTACAACTTCTTAATAAAGCACAATTTCAAGACCACAGCTTCCCTTGATTTAGAGTTTGGTCATTGTTAGGCTACTGCCAAGGGTACTCTAAAATTCATCGTCTTAGCTATTAATTTACTGCATTTTAACTTATGTTTTACCAATTATGACTTGTTTGAAACTTATCTAATGGTGAAAAAAAGCACAGTCCTTTTAAAAATTTGAGGGTTTACAATATAGCTTAGTTATAGACTCTTTAAATATGACTGAGAACCAAAGCCCCTCAGTTCTTTGCAGGTAACCAAAAAGCCGGACCTTAAATTATAGAGCAAGCTAAACTTTATTCTGAGAAGCCAGATTTGGGATTCCTCACTACAGATCCTGAAACATCAGTCAAGCCCGTGCAAAACGTTCTCTCTCTTGTACTCTGATTTCTTAGTCCACAGGTCAGGGTATACTGATTTTTGACATGTTTATATCTTAAAAAATTTAATGAGAATAATTATCATTATTTATTTATCTTTATCTGTCTCATTCCAAAAACAAAGGTGAGATGTCTTTCCATAAGGTCACTATATATATATATATATATATATATATATATATATATATATATATCCTGTCACCTCAAATAAACAATAAGCTCATATAATGCCCAGAATTCTGACTTATTGTGGCTCAAAATATTTTACTTAACGTCTAGAATATTCTGTTCCCTCCCATTCCTGTCCTCCTACACACTCCACTGTAGAAAACGGGGTTTTATTTTTAGCAGCTCTTTTAAAGAGAAATGAGCACCTTTCCTACATCCCATTCCACACTGAAGATCTCTGCTAGGTTGATGGCGGACACTCTCAGGTGGCTTTTTTACCTCTGAGGACAGAGCTACAGGATTGCTTATTCCCTTCCATGTTTCCATGGAATATTCCATAAGGCAGTTTGACTTTTAGTCACTCAGAGTATAGATTCATAGAAAACAAACCCAGCAAAACATAAAGCCCTTATTCCATTATATTACAGACCGTCCCCAGCTTAACATTGGAATGGCTTAGAACTTTTGGACTTTACAACAGTGCAAAGGATACAGTAGAAATTGTACTTCAAATTCGGAATTTTGGTCTTTCCTGGAGCTAGCAATAGGTAATATGACATATTTTCAAGATGTGAGCAGACAGCACCAAGCTGCAGCTCCCAGTCAGCCCTGGGATCATGAGGGGAAACAGCCTACACTCCACAGCATGCTGTGCTGCTGAGCTGGGATGTTCTGTAGGGAGGTGGATTCTGTCCATTCTCAACCTCCAATATTTTTTAATTTATAATGGGCTTTCTGATGTTATCCTGTTGTAAATCAAGGAGCATGTATGTTCTAAAATGGAATACTAAATCAAGTGACTGACCTTCCTTAATGAAAAGAGCAACAGGAATTTCAAAGGTCCAGAGACAGTGGTTAATTGCACAATGGCACCCGAAATCTGCTGGGATTTAGCTCAGTTGGTAGAGTGCTGCTCTGCAGTCTCTGCAGTCCTGAGTTTGACTCCCAGCACTGCAAAAATGAGAGAAGGACATGGCAATCCACTCCAGAAGCAATCCTGAAACAATCAGCCATTGAAAACCCTATGAGGGTCACTATGAGTTGGATAGGACTTGACAGCACCTAACAACAACCCGAAATCTAACCTGTACCTCTTGGTGACCAGCAATAGGCAATGGCAGGACACCCAGCTGGAGCAAGGTGAGGGTCCCGCCTGGGAGCCAAAAGCAGTATCTTTAAACTGGCCCACAAGAAGACAGTAGTTCCAAAGTTCACCCATCCTGTCTTTGAGGAAGCTGACCCACATCCAGGTGGGCCCAAGACACTGGGAAAGAAACACAGGCCAACAATGAAAAAACATATGCAGGAAAAACGAAGTTAGAGTCTCAGAAATCTGAGTACCTTTCAAGTACCTCCTATCCCTCCACCTGTGGAAGGTGCCCACACCCAGCCCCTCAGCCTTGCAGTTCCACTAAACCACCCAGGTAGGTACCCACTAGGACCCAGGTACCAGTGAGGACAGCCACACAGAAACCTAGTGAGTTATAGCAGCTTCTTCTCCGCACACCAAGCCCATGAGCCAGGAGGCTGGGGATTTTAATAGCTACATTTGCCAACCACATGTCAGGAGACATTCTTAAAGCATGGAGATCTGCCAGATGGACAGCTCACCAAAATCAGGTCAAACCTGCCTTCTCCACAGAACTATAGAAAACAAGCCCACTTCCCTTTTTCTGTCCATGTTGCTCACATACACTTCCTTTGGTTAATAAGTAGCTAACCACCGTAACATTGTGAAGTCATCATTGCTTTATGTTTTTAATACAGTGCCCTGGGTTTGTCAGCATGTGGTAAGAAGAGGCCCTGAGAATTCATCTAAATAAATCTTCACAGATTCCTAAGAATTAGACAAAGTAGTAGAAGAGGAGAGCCTGGATTACAGGAATGTACTAGTGATTCCTAACCCATGGCTTCTGAATCCCAGAGTAGACATCCAGGCTGGGGCCTGACAGTCAACTTTCCATTGAATCAGAGTGCTTTTCAGCAGAAGTTCAAATGGCGGGTAGCATCTGGGAAACATTATTCTTCTGCTAAAATAAGTTTGGATTCTCTCACTTCTTGTTGTTAGGTGCCTTTGAGTCAAATCCCACTCATAATGATTTGTATAGGGTTTTCAATGGCTGATCATTTCAGGAGTGAGCTGCCACATCCTTCTCCCATTTTTGCAGTGCTTGAGATCAAACCCAGGTCCTCAAAAAATGCAGAGCGGCACTCTACCAACCGAGGTAAATCCCAATGCATTCACTCACTAGAAAGTTTATTCCAGGCAAATGTAGGGAGACAGATGCACAAAGCTTATTTATTATGTACATACAGCCAAAGAACAGGAGCAGCCTCCTGTTAATAGCCACTCATGTCCAAGGTCAAAGTTCTTCAGCCTTGGCCTATGCACAATGCATTCCAATGCTGGACTCACACATGAATGACATTGTGGGCTTCTACATAATAGCTTGGGGTGGGATTAAGCTCAAGTGGTAGAGCGCTGCTATGCAGTCTCTGAGGTCCCGAGTTTGATTCCCAGCACTGCAAAAATGGGAGAACATGGCAATCCCAAAACAATCAGCCATTGAAAATCTTATAAGGGTCACTATGAGTCAGATGACTCGATGGCAGGGTCACTATGAGTCAGATGACTCGATGGCACCTAACACCACCACCACATAATAACTTGGGGGTGGGAGCTGCTGGGTCAGATCATGATTTATTAAAATTGCATATGTCTTCCAGTGCATAAACGTGTCCCTTAAACCAACAAGCTGTCACTGAGGGAAAGGGTTGTAAATGACCTGAAAGGTTGGAATCAGAAAAGGGATTGGATTTTAATAAGGAATGATCTATTTGCCTGGGTAGACAAAGCAGCCTGCAGACCTGCTTCTGAAAGTCTACAAAGCCAAATGCTTAGGAGGCACAAGGCAGCAAGAAGAGGAAGAAAAACAGGAAAGGAGTGCTTGAATTCCATGAGCTTGGGATTTATCTTTGGATAAAGATGAAGCTTAACCGGCAAAGCCCTCCTACACATTAATGAAATGCACAGGGAGAGAAGATGACACAGCATGCGCGTCACTGCCATATGCTTTCACTTTCTGTAATTTCTTCTTTTTGATCTTCCTTGGCAGAGTAATGGGAAGTATTCAGATGCATAGTGTTGAAGATTCTAAAACAAATAAAATTTTAGCACACTTGAGAAATAGAAAAAAGGAAACATCATTCAGAAGCTATCTCCTTACTGGGAAATATCTACTATTATGTATTTCATCTTTTTCATATATGTTTAATTGAAGTCATTTTGTATATAAAATAATGTTTCCTATTTTTCAGTTAATATTATATCAATTTTTTCCTATGTTACCATAATCTTCAAAATCATCACTTTCAATGACTGGAGAATTCACCCAGAGTATGCATCTCAGGATAACAATTATATTGAATGCCTTTTCAACATCTATGAATTGACCCATTTTTTTATTTGCTCTATCAAGATGCTATATTTCATTATCTTTCCTAATATTAATTTACTCTTGTTTTCCTAGATAAAGTCTTCTCGATCATTGTTCTTGTTAGATGTTGTCAAGTCTGTGTCCAACTCATAGCTACCCTATGTACAACAGGTTGAAACACTATTGTCAGTGCTTCTCTGCTATTCTTAGGGTTTCAGTGGCAGATTGTTTTTTGGGCTGGGATTTAGCTCAGTTGGTAGAATGTCCCTCTGCAGTCTCTGAGGTCCCAAGCTTGATTCCCAGCACCACAAAACTGGGAGAAGGATGTGGCAATCCACTCCCCAGGCAATCCCAAAACAATCAGCCATTGAAAACTTCATGAGGGTCACTATGAGTCAGATACAACTGGGCGGCGGCACCTAACAACAACAACAATGCATCCCAATCTCTGAGCTTTCAAAATGTTTCCAACTTTCATATACATATATATATATATAATCTCCACAATCAACAACTTGTGTGTAGAGAGTTTTCTGTACTAGTTTTTTAGGATAAATTCCCAAAAGTGGGACACTGAGTCATTAGATGCCTGCACATTTACTGATTTTTGGATTACCTGCAAATTGCTTTTCAAAAGTTCAAAAACATAGAAGAGTATACTTTTGCAGTGCAAGTGTCATTTTCACTGATTTTTTTCAAGTTTAGTAGATAAAAATGATAGTTTCTTTCCATTTGTTTTTATTCTGAGATTAGCCTATTTCTATACATTTAACAGCTGTATTTCTTCAATGTAGGGATGAGGCACAGAGAGGAAGGGAGGAGACATGGTTCTGAGTCTGAGTGGCTAGAGACTTATCTAGCTCACCTTGAGACCTGAGGTGCATTCAGGACTCTTTTGTGACTCTCTGTGGCACACCCAGCTTGAGTCCATGAGGTTGCAAGGTATTGAGATGGCTAAAATGGTCCCTAATGGCTTGCCATAGGCACACCTGGCTCAAGCCTTGGGACAAGCCCATGAGGTATAGCACATGTGATGAGGCAAAATGGCCCCTGACCAGTGCAACCAGGGTGTGTGTCCCCTTTGAATTTCTTGCCACACCATATCACCCGATATCACTTGGTTGGTTGATCCAATCACCTCCTGTCACCCAATTGGCTAGCCCAAAAATGTCATCATGACATCACAAATTCTGATTGGATGGCCCAAAAGGCTTATAAGAGCAGTGCACAGGCACAGAGCTCGAGCTGGAAAGCAGGAACAGAGCTTGCAGTTTGAATTATAATACAGACAAGTTCTGAGTTAACATCCATCCAACTCCCTGAGTAATATTTCTTCATAATACTCAAGACAGGTGGGCTAGCCGAGCATGGAGTTTCTATTCCTGGCCAGAATTGAGCTCCACACTCCAAATTGTTTCTTCGTGTTCTTTGTCCATTTATCTACCATTATTCCATTTAAATAATCTCTTTGCATAACAAATATGTTCATACATAATCATATTTGTAGCAAGTATCTCTCCCAGTTTGGCTACATTTTACCTTCATATCAGAGAATTTTACTTTCATACAGTCAAATCCCTTGATCATGTATAACCCTTGAAAGCTATCTGCCCTCCAGGTTCATAAACAAGAAACTCTATTTTCTTCTGGTCTTTCTAATGTTTAATTGGGTAGTTGTCATTTATTTTGATGTACTTTTTTATTTAATCATATGGAATTTGAAGACATAATCAGGTATCACAATGTTTTCCAAATTTCAAACAATTCTAACAAATGTTTTCCAAATTTCAAACCAGTTATGCCACCAACATTGTTGATTAATCACATTCAGATTGATGTGCTATTTCTCTTGTCACACACATAAAGATCATGTGTGGGGTGAAGAGGATATGGGGTGGGGGGAGGGAGGAGTTATTAGGGTGTATTTCTGATGACATTATCTTCTGTGTCCTATGTTACGGATAAAAACTAAAAGAATTTTCTTTCCCACATATTTTGGGGAACTGGATATATGGATAGGGGCACTGCAGCAAAAAACTGAATAGAAGGAAATTACAAGGGTTCTCTGAGGACCTCTAGGGACAGACTCAGGCTGCCTTTTCCAGCTCAAGTACTCCAAGTGGTTACCACTTCTACCATCCAAGCCTCCAAAACTGCTTCCTTTCACACATGCACTCCTCATGTCACTGGACATGAAATACATTTGCCTCTCCACTTTTCTCTGATTCTTCCACACACCTAGTAAGTACCAAAGAGTGCCTTCTATGTGCCAGGCACTATGTTCTAGCCTGGGCAATAAACAACATGGAACCAATTCCTGATTTGTGAGGACTATTTCCACATACCACATTTGGTCCTTAACGTAACAGCAACTATTGGCTATTGATTACCTGCTTCAGCCAGATATTTTGTTTCCTTATTCACATACACACAAAATCATCTCAGGCAGTCCTCAAAGCAACCCTTGGGCAAGCTATCATCACTCTTTTACAGTAAAAGAAACTAAGGCTCTGAAAGGCTACATGCCTACACAGGGGTCTGTCTGGTCCCACAGTCTCCCAACTACATGTAGAACTTTCATAAATGTCCAGACTACCTGCAATTCTCTAACATGATTCTGGTGATCAATGTTAAATGAACAACTGATCAACATCATCTCACACAAACATTTCAAATAACAAATGCACTACTATATATTACTTCCACTTAACATGCCATCCTAAACCTAGGAGGCTTCTTTCTCCATTTATGCCGTAGCATTAGGAAAACTGCCCCTGGAAGGACCCTAGCGACGCTCCAGCAGGGAGCTCTGCCCTTCATTGGCCCAGTTCCTGGTGCTCTCTCCAGCAGGCTGATAAGATCCCCTTGCTGACTCACTACCTGATAAGAGCAGCATTTCTTCACTGATGGAACTAGCAAGCCACCAACTGTGTACCTGCCCCTGGCAAGGTTCAGTTCTCAGGCCACGGTACAGCTCTCCAGCACAGCACAACAGGTCCAACACAGAACCTAAGATGCACACTGCACCTGACTACAAGAGTTGTTATATGTATGTGGGAGTATGTATGCGTGAGGTCTGGAATTTTATTTTATTTTATTTATTTATTTATTTATTT
>VMDO01042564.1:0-10471 GCA_007922755.1 Pedetes capensis | reverse complement strand
TATGCCAAAATCATCCAGATTATCTCTTTGATATACTTTGCTGTATATTCTGTTCAGAACAGCTTCAATTTATATAAGGTGAATTTAAGCTTTTATTAGTACAGAAGAATTTATCTACTTGCTTTCAAATGCAATTCATAAATTACTTTGATATACTTATTGCATAACAAATACTGAAAGTATATATAATAATGATCACAGTTTACCTATCAGTAGAACGATTAAGATATATTTATACCAGTTGTATTTTAAAGTTATAAGGTGGCAACTCCAAGTATAACCAATTCAGTTGATTTCTTACAGTGTCTTTTGCCTTAATATACAGAAAAGGAAAATCTGGACTTACATAACTGATGAAATAAAACTACTATTTTATAAGGAAATATTTTAATTACTAATGATTGCTTGATAGTGATCGTAAAAACTGCTTGAGAATTCTAAATAAATATGCCATTTAAAATAATTTTCACATTCTGATTACCCCCAAAGATTTTCATAAAATAATTTTGATAGAAATTCTATTTTAATACTTCATTCAGCTTTACTTGCTCTTTCAAAATTTCCCCAGTTTATCCCTCATGTCTGTTCCATAGCATTCTGTCCCCACTGGTAGCTTAATAGACAAAACCCAAATTATAACTTTGCTTCTAATAAATTATGTGTTAATTGGAATTGACCTTGAAAATAAGATATGCCTTTTAGGCACATGTTCTGTAGAGAGAAAGAAAGAAGAGAATACAATTGAAGTTAGCCAAATATAGAACTGTCCAAGTGAAAAATATCTATCTCTTCTACTGACAGGATATTAGAAACTGATGAAATATTTTAGGTAGAACGATTTAACATAATTGCAGCAGCCAAATTTTAATGTAAAGGAAAGGGAGATACCAAATGTAAGAAGAAATTTCAGGGTTGATCATGATTAGAAAATAAGACAAATTTGTGATCTTTTGTACTGCATCAGATTCTTCTTTCTGCTTTCCATAGGCATATAATTTTGGTATTTAAAATAAAGAATAATAGTTTAAATAGTTAAATAATGTAACTCCTATTATTTACTTATAATCATTTAATGTTTTGATGAATGGCCGGAATTTTATTGCCAGTTTCTGATGACTAAACTTTGATTATATCAGAAAATAATGCATCTTCATTTTGTAACACATTTTGTAAGGAAAAAATAAGTTTTCCCTGATCTATATCTAGGGATATTTTCTCTTCTTTATACATAGATAAGATTCTCTGAGGAACTCATGAATATTTTGGTAGCTCCCATGGGGGTCTGACATTTCAATATTTCCTGCCATGCTTGAAAAGGAAGCATTTCAAAAAATTAAAATCACTGATAAGAAAACTCTTCATTAATAAAGCAGACTATTAAGTTTGCAGCTCTTGTACTTAAAATTTCTCTATTTTATCTAAAATTAATTTGCAGGTATCATGAACCTTTTTGAAGTCTGAAAAACGAAAGATGAAGTTAAGGGCAAGATTTTTTCAAAAAAAAGATTTCATCTACTGTACATCACTGCTCTACAGATCATTTCCTCCTTTATTTAATAATTAATGTCAGCTACACCAGCATGTTTAAATCCTCAACAGATAAGAAATAATTACGTTAACACTACTCAAAATGATATGTAACATCTCAATCAGTGAGAATTTTTAAGTGGTAACAACGAGATTGAAATTATTGGAAGCTGCGTTGTAGGATTTTTTTCTGGTGAAAGTCAAAGGCATAATCAAACAGATGCAAGAAGGACCACATCTTAGTGAAGCTGTTATATCATCTACTAAAATAAGTAATGTAGCTGCCAGCAATCTAATGAATACCCAGTAGCATACAGACCGTACTCTGACATTTGCAGTTCTAAACTTGAAAATTAGACATATCCCTGGATGTTGAACCCCTCTTCATTTCAACAATCTTACCAATACCAAATTGCTTGGATGAAATAAAGAACTTTAATAGTCCCAATCCTCCCCTTCCCTTCAAGCTCAAGGAGATATAATAGATTTGAAAAGAGAAATCCCATTCCCTTTCTCCCTCTCTCTCTCTCTCTCTCTCTCTCTCTCTCTGTCTCTCTCTCTCTCTCTCTCTCTCTCTCTCTCTCTTTTGCTCTCTCTCATTCTATCACTCATTCTCTCTTGCTTTCTCTCTCTCACTCTCTGTCTGTGTGTATCTCTGTGTGTGCACATGCACATAGACTACACAGCCTTCCTTCTCCTCACTCAATTTGCTGAAGTAGCAATTTTCAACTCTGTAATCCTGCATCTTTGCCTGTGAATAGCTATATCCCCAAGGGATCAAATAAGTAAAGGGAATGCACGATAAAGGTGGTCTTCCTGAAAGTACACAGCAGCAAATATATTCCTTGCATTATTTTATTTATTTATTTATTTATTTATTTATTTATTTATTTATTTTTGTGGTACTGGGGGTTGATCCCGGGGCATCATGCCTGCATGCTTTGCAAGTGCTGGACCACTGAGCTGCACCCCCAGCCCTTTTATTTTTTTCCTTACTTTCTGAGACAGGGTCTCCCAAAGTTACGCAGACTTCCTCTGGTCTCGAATTTGCGATCCTCCTGGCTCCGCCTCCCAAACTGCTGGGATTACAGGCGTGGGCCACCACCCCCAGCTCTTGCATTATTTTTGACAGCTACTTAACATTTACTTTAACAAGAGAGTTTGCATATCTTTATTTGGCACACCTTTTTATTTGTATCTTGTTTAAGACATAGGGAAAATGACATGAAACACAAAAGTGCACTAAAAGCAATAGCAAAGCAATAATTTCCTGTTTTAGCTGCAATGATTTGCATTTCCCAACACTATTAATATTGTTATGATTAAATTTTGTGAAATTTATTTCATATCAGGCATATTATTAAATCATTTCCAGAGGATTATCGCTCTTTGGCTTTCCATAAAAGAAAGTATGGACATTCCAACTTGTTAGCCCAGTGGCAGAATTTCTAAGATGACATAGAATGTGGTTAGTCCCTTCTGCCCCTAGAGAAAGATCTAGAATTACACATTAACCCAGAGTCACCTCACTACAATATAATCATTGTGTGGAGCTGTTCAACTATTCCCAAGCCAAATCCCCAGTTTAAACTGAGTGACCCAAGAAAATACCTTTGGCTATTGCCAAAAGCAGGTTGAATATGTGAGTGACAGCCAACCTCTGCTGTCTCTGAGGGGACCAATGAGGAGAAGGGACTGAGTCAGCCTTTGCACATAACAAGCTAGCATCAGTGATGTGGAGCCACCAAACCTGGTGGGGTCAGTCCAAGCAAAAGAGAAGTGGATCAGAGAAAAAGTGTACAAAGCTCTGCTTCTCTCACTGCCTCTTCCTGGACTCCAATCCCTCAACTTGTGAGTTAGTCACACCACTCAAAGCAAGTCACACTGAGCATGGATTCTATAAAAGTTCTACTTTTCCATTTGTTCACATTCTTTCCCTCCTTGTGACCAAATCTTTAGGGAAATTTAAGTTAGGTAGTTTCCTCAGTGATTTTTTTTTTTTTCGGTACTGGGGGTTGAACCCAGGGCCTGGCGCTTGCATGCTCTGCAAGTGCTGGACCACTGAGCTGCACCCCCAGCCCATTTTTTTACTTATTGAGACAGGGTCTTGCTAAATTACGCAGACTGCCTCTGGTCTCGAACTTGCGATCCTCTTGCCTCTGCCGCTGGGATTACAGGCGCGCGCCGGCTTTCCTCAGTGATTTGATGACTTATTTTCCCAAAATAACCACAGGGCAGTTGACACTACAAACAGGTTATATACCACATGTTCCATATGTTCAGGGTACTGTTTGTATGTTTATCTGTGCAGATAACCAATCCTGGCATGAGTACCCCGGATCTACCTGTGTTCACCCTTACCATGTTACATTGCATGTTTCTCCTTTATAGTGCAGCGTCCATCTCATTCACCAGCTTTTCCTTTGCTTTTTGCACAATAGAACTATGCTTCTCAAATGTGTTTTGAAATAAACTGGATTGCGGTTACTTATTTAATTCACTTATTCATATTTATAAAAGACTTTTTCTATTAGTAATTTTAATCCATTAATTGTGATACCTAAAGTCAAGGATAATCCCATGCTTCTCCTGAATACTTCTAAAGGAAAAAAATAGCATGAAACTATTACCTAAAAGATATTCAAAAGCTATCCTAAATTGTAGTTCTTTACAAAGACCCCACGTGTGTGTGTGTGTGTGTGTGTGTGTATATGTGTGTGTAAAATGGGTTTATAATATTGGAGGAAGCAAAATGTCTTAGTAAGTTTTCTCCATAAAACTGAGCCAATAAGAGTGTGTGTGTGTGTGTGTGTGTGTGTGTGTGTGTGCTTGTGTGTGTGTGTGTGTGTGTGTGTTTAGAGATAGAGAGGGGGAGAAAGAGGAGAACGAGAAGGAGAGAAAGAAGGAGAAAGAGAGAGAAGGAGGGAAAGAGAGAGAGAGAGAGAGAGAGAGAGAGAGAGAGGAGATTGGGATTTTAGGTAATTAACTCACTTAGTTATGGAATCTTGTTGTTGTTGTTAGGTGCCGTCGAGTTGGTATCCGACTCATAGTGACCCTCATGGGGTTTTCAATGGCTGTTTCAGGATTGCCTTGGGAGTAGATTGCCAGGTCCTTCTCCCATTTTTGAGGTCCTGGGAATTGAACTCAGGACCTTGGAGACTACAACACAGTGCTCTACCAACTGAGCTAAATCCCAGCCTTATGGAATCTTAGCAATTCCAAATTTGTCAGGGGCTAAAATCTACCTAGAAAAATTGTCATTACAGTTGAGATCTAAAGACTGTCTAGAAGCAGTACTTTTTATTTCTTGAAAGACTTTGTTTTTTCTCTTAAGATCGCAACTGATTAAGGCCCACATACAGTGTAAAGAACAATGTGCCTTACTCCAAGTCTACTGATTTAAATGATGATTTTAGCCAGGCATCAGAGTATACACCTGTAAATCTGGCATCTCAGAGACTGAGGTGGGAGGATTCCAATTTCAAGGCCAGAGGCAAGCCTGTACAACTTGAGATCTTGTTTAAAAAAAATTTTTAAAGGGGTTTTGAGGTTTCATCTTAGGGTAGACCACCTGCCTATCATACATGAGGCCCTGGGTTCAACCACCCAATGCTGAAAAAAAAAAGTTAATCATATCTAAACAATATACTAGGTCAGCTGGTACAGTGCTATACTACACTCTCTGAGGAACTAGGTTCGATCACCAGCATAGCAAAAACAGGAGATGGATATGACAATCCACTATCAAAGCAATCCCCCCAAAAATTAGCCATTGAATACCCTATGAAGATCTCTGCGATTTGGATTCAACTACACAGCACCTAACATCAACAAACAATACCCTCATTGCTATATCCCCATTGGTATTTGACCAAATATCTAGGTACCTGGCCTCAATAATTTGACACATAAAATTAATCATCACACAAATTATTACAATGAGAATTTCTGAGGCTTTTAAAAAATATTTTGGTTTGGTGAAGAAAAAGCTGTGGAAAGAACTGATTAAAAGCAGAGAAGATAAAGATAAAGCTTACTAACCTACACTAATTGATAGTTTGCTAACAAGTTCTTTTTCTGCATAAACTCATGGAATTCAAATTTGTGAACTAAGGAAAAGTTGGAGTTTTGCTTTAACAAGGCATTCAGAAGTCTTCAATATACTTTTCTAATTGCTGCTACTTCTTTGCATGTCCTAAACACTCCAGAATTGATGATTCATGGGAAAGCTAAGAGCACTTGTATCTCTTTAACTGCAAAAATTTTGGTCTTTCTATTGAAATTCCAAACAAGATTCTGGTCAAGTGCCATTTCTTGGGGTCTTCATATATATATATATATATATATATATATATATATATATGAGTAAGTAGCTTTGTTTCCTCATCTCAGTTTTCATAATATAGTATATACCTTCATTATAACAGCCTACTTGTATTTAAAATATTGAGATATATATATATATATATATATATATATATATATATAATTTATATATATATATATAATTTATATATATATATATATATATATATATATATATATATATATATATATAACTGTCTTCATCAAAAGATTATGAATTCCTCTACATAACTGGAGAAAAGTACTGGGTACTTGACTACATATGTTCCTGAGATTAGCAGCATCAATATCACCTAGGAGCGTGGCAGAAATGTAGAATCTCAGACTTATCTCTGATCTAAAAAGCTATGTGTATTTAATATTCCCAGAGTTATTTTACAATACTATTGCTTAATAAGCACTATTCTACATGTGGGCTGGGATTTAGCTCAGTTCCTAAAGTGCTGCTCTGTGCTTTCTGATGCCCTGTGTTCAATCTCCAGCACAGCAAAAATGGGAGATGGACCTGCAGCCTACTCCCGAAGCAATCCTGGAAAGGGTCATTGAAAACCCTATGAATGGCAGAAAGGCACTGACATAATGCTGAGGATGGGAGTGTGGGGAAATGTTTCGTTCTGTTTTATATAGGGTTGCTAAGTCAGACCTGATTTGATGGCACCCAACAACAACAACAACTATTCTACACGTTTGTATAAACAAAAATAATCAATAAATAATTCCCACATTAGTAAGATCATTATCAGCTTCTAAGATAACCATGTTTTCCCTCAAATTGAGGATTTATAAGATCTATTCTGCCTTCCAACCTGCAGCCATACCACTGTGACATCCAATCCCCTCAGATCTCAGAAGCTAAGCAGAGTTGGGCAAGGTTGGTACTTGGATGGGAGATCACCTGGAGACACCAGGTGCTGTAGGCTTGGGAGGAGGATCTGGCAACCCACTCCCAAAAAACAATCAGCCATTGAAAACTCTATGAATAACAGAGAAGCACTAACTATACTATTTGATCTGCTGTATGTAGGGTCACTATGAGTCAGATACTGAGTGGACAGCACCTAACTACAACAACAACAATAACAACAACATTGTATATTCCAGAAATATTAACAACCCTGTGTCTTCTAAGCAACTTCCTAAACTCCTCATATTTTCCAGTTTACAGTATAGATGTCAGTTCTACATACAGTCCAATGTCATATATATATATATATATATATATATATATATATATGTATATATATGCATATGTATATACAAATATATGTATATATGTATATATATATATATATATATATATATATAAAAAATCATGGGACAAGTGTAAAGAAATTAAGCAGATTTCTAATTCATACCTCTACCCCCATCAACTAACTGTCATCAAATTCAATACAAGTCTTTGTGTGTCTTTGTTTCTGATTTGTTTTATTTTATTTCCCAGTGTCTGTGGCTAATCCTCTGTCACAAGGCAAGATCTACCTATTGGAAAATAATCAGTTCCTCAAACACAAGAGTGTTTCTTTTTCATGCTGCCATGAAACACTAAGGACAGCACATGGCATATTGCTTTCCTTCTACGTTTCTAGTTAACCTGTCCTCAGCCTGAGAGTAGGAATCGCTATCAGATGTACAATCATATATTTAGTGTATAATTCAGAACATGGTACCTGGTAGGTCCTCATTACAATTTGTGGATTTTGTGAATAATTGGTAAATGGAATTAAATAAATAACAGGTACTCATTGGGGAAAAAAGGAAAAGAGGGAAGGACAGACATTTTCCCACCAATTTTTACAAAATCTGTTTATCAAAATAGAATTTATTTGATGCAAAAGCTTTTTCTCTCCACCTCTCTCTGCTTTTCTTACTAAGAACAATGATAATAGAAATTTTAATTTTTTATTTCAGGAAACACACATTTAAAGTAGATATTTTGAAATAAAATGTACAATGCTCCCTTCCTACCCTGAGGTTACCATTACCAGGAAGTGGGCACTGAATAGAAGTTAGGGTGATTAGAAAAATAGTTTGTTACCAGTGATATTAGTAGAGTGATTCTCTGACATTCTTCAGTTATTTCAGGGACTCAAGTAGACAACTAAAATCTAGAATTCAATTCAAATTCTTAATTTCATGGCAAAACCTCTTCCCTTACCCTATTGAAAGAAATTCATGAGCAAGATTAAAGAAATGCCTTTTTGAATTTGATTAGGTATTTCCATCTTAACTTTAAGAAACATTGGCAAAGTTTGATATTTCTCTTAGGTGCTTGCAGGGGGCTTAGTTTTAATATCATTTTTGTTAACGTATTAGCTGTTGGTTTTACATAGCAGCAGGCTATATATTAAATGTGAAGCATACTGTATTCATAGTATTCCTGAAAATAAATAAAAGCCCATATAAAAAACATTTATAAAAAATGACACACTTTCCTATATATTCAGCTGAAAAAACATGAGTTTATTAAAGAAAACAAGAAATGCTTTTTAGTGGAGAAAGATAATGCCCCAAATAAACATGAGTAGGATTAGCTCTTTGAAAAATCTCTGGATCTTGTTATGGTCAGTTTCAGCAGCTCTGGTGACAATTTTAAAGATGGATTAATTATAGCTCAGACCGTATTTGTGCAGTATCTTTAAAAGTAAGCACCAGGTACAGAGCTTTGCTGATAGGACATTTGTATGACAACTGGCATTGGAGAATGTATGAGGAATGGCCACAAATCTGCAGGCTTATAGGGCATGACCAATTTCAATAAATGACTTGAATCAGTTCTGTTCAATGTCTACCTCTAGGCACTATGGGGATGCCCACCACTGCTGTTCCTTAGTGCTCAGAGAAATATATTAGAAAGGTTACCAAATTATCTCGACCCAATTAACTGGAATTCAAACTGGGGCAGTATTTTATGTACTCTAAATTATTGTGCAATTGGGTCTGGCTATTTTCAGCACATAGTGATGACTTCTTGTTATTTTGCACATACTTAGCACTCTTAATTCTGCAAAGTGTTGCAATACATTTGAATTTATATTTCCTATTTGAGTTTAATAATTTGTAATATTCCCATAGTGAGGCATGAATAAATTACCTACTCTTAGTTATATCAATTCTGAATAGAGGATCAGTACTTTGCTCATGGCCAGCTCCTCCTAAAGTAGTTTCCCATCTATGACAATGACTCATCTATTGATCATTTTTACACTAAGGGTAGTAATCATACAGGTGAGTCTGAAATCCTCACTCCTTATCCATAATGAGAATCACTGACCCAAAAGAATGATATTCATAAATTATTTAGTTAAAATGTATTACATTTTGTTTTCATATGAGAAAAAATTTTGTCAGAACTGTATAGCATTCATTTTGTGTATAATTTAATAAAACAATAAGCCAATTTTTCCTAGCACCTACTGTTTGAGAAAGTATAATTTTTACCCAGTAGTTTAGAACAGTAATTCATAAGATTTTAGCATATTGTGATATTAGAAGGCTTTTCCTGACTTTCTATTTTGAGTGAAACACCCTCAATGTCTTAATTCACAACTGTTTATCCATTGTTAAGAGAAATTGTATGAAAATTGGGTTATATAGATTTAATTACTTTTTTAAAGGTCTGAGAGACAAAATTGTACTTATCTGAATGTAGTATCATCCTCTATTTGGGAATTATGAACTATCTTCAGAAACAAGACCAAAACTCACATTTCTTATGATATCCTTTCTAGTGGAGAATAGTACCAAGTTGTTCTGTCCATTCTGTGGTGAGTGATCATTAGCACAGGCAAATTTCAAATGTTGGTATTTATAGTTACATAGCCTTTAGGGTATTACAAGCATTGTTTTAAGTGCTTTCTCACAAAAGTCCTATGATGATACTACTGCAATTTTCACCATTTAACAGATGAGAAAGTTGAAACCTAAAGGTTATAAGTAGCTTGATAATGAACACAACTGAATTAGAGGCAGAGGCAGTACTCAAAAGCACACCAGCGAAATGTGGTGCTCATGTTTATAACCACTAGGTTAAACTATCTCCCAGGAACAGAATTATTTTCATTCATTTGTGATTTTTTTTTTCCACTGGGACTGAGATATTTTTTTCCGGTAAAATTGATAAAAAGTATCCATTCTAAATCTGCCATTCAGATATTTTAGGCCTATCAAGCTACATTAATATGTATTTTCTGGAAGATTTTATAGTTTGATTCTGATAACTTTCTGAAACTTGTTAATTCTCAAGGTCACATTATATTTTAATTCTGTCCTTGAAGGTACTAAATAACCCTTCCCAGTCTGATGTTATTAACTAAGTAAATGAGCATGTTTTTGGATGATTGATGGAATTATTAAATAGCACTCTTCCTAGGACTAACCCCATTAGTCATGTTTCCCAAATCTAATATTGAACTATTTGGACTACCACTGTGAAACAAATTATATACCTATTTAGTAGTAATATAGTAAGTTTTTCAGCTTTCTCTAATCCTTTCTAAAAGTAAGGAGACACAAAAAATTAAAATTCATAAATGTTCTCAATCATTTCCATTTGTGGATGAGATTATCAGGTTAAGCAAAA
>VMDO01042562.1:0-10475 GCA_007922755.1 Pedetes capensis | reverse complement strand
TCACATTAAAAGGGGGGGAGGGAAGATAAGAATGAGGTCAATATAAATGGACTAGAAATCGCATGTAATTGTTCTAATAAGATAGAAACAAAGACCACTACAGGAAAAGTTTCTATCTTAAACAGAAATGGAACCCAAGGACATATAGAAAAATACTATATAGTAAAAGATAGAGAAGACTTGGATGGGAAACTTAGATAGGAAGGGGGGGGAAACAGAGGAGAGTAAGGGGTAACCTATATGAATAATGCTTATCAAATTGCATATATGAAAATTGTCACAACGAAAAGCATGTCAAAATGAATCACATTATGATGTACATTAAAAATTTCTAATAAAAAAAAGAAATTTGGAAGTAAGAAATCATAATTATCTAGTCATTGGCTGTTATGGAGAGCAACTGCTACCTTCCAGTGGAAAACACAGCAAACTTCCAAATCTGGCAGATACTGACATACCCTGTGATCCATCACCTCCGAGTTGATGGTAAGAATGACTCCAGTCTGGTAGGCAAAGAGTCCAGACTGCATTGTCAGAGCAGTGGAAAGCCATTAGAAAGTACTGAGCAGGGGAGTGAGATGACATTTTTAATAAACACCATCAGAGACCTATGCGGAGAAACATGTGTGAGAGTGGAGAATGACGACTCTGTTTTAGTCCAGATGAAAGGTCAGGATAGGTCCATTAAAGGGATAGCAGCAAAGATGGTGAAATTTGAAAAGATTCTGAATATATTGGGACTGGTGCTACAGAGACTCTCCCATAGATTTAATTGTGGAGCCAGGGAATCAAAGACAAATACTTTTTCCTTTGAACACTTATGTCTTTATAGTGATGAGAATCAAACCCAGGTCCTCAGAGAGTGTGGAATAGCTATCTACCAAATGAGCTAAACTCCAGCCCCAGAGAAAGATTAGACATATAAAGCTATTTTTTAAGTTTGTGATCAGAAGATTGTTTGTGTCCTTAAAACTTGATGAAAAGGTAGACAGAATCTGCATTCAGGTGGGTGGACTGAAAATGTAGGAGGAGGAAATACACTGGACACAGTGAATATTGACTTTTGGTAAGTTTTACTGGGAAGAACAGCAGAGATATAGACAAATGACCAGAGGTGGGGTTGTTGTTGTTATGTGCCCTCAAATCAGGTCCAACTCAGTGACTCTATGTACAACAAATGAAATATGCCCCAGCACTGTGCCATGCCTGGCAGTACAGTGCTTTTCTGCTATTTATAGGGTTTTCAATAGTTGATTTTTTCAGGATTGTTTGAGGAGTGGGCTGCCATGTTCTTCCCCATTTTTGCAGTGCTAGGGATTGAACCCAGGACCTCAGAGAGCACATAATAGCACTCTACCAACCTAACTAAACTCCAGCCCCAGAAATGAAGTAGGGAGACTTAATGTGTTATATAGGATAGTCCCTGCCAGACTGAGTGGCACATAGTGAGCACTTGATAAATACTACACATTATTGTTGAAAAATGAGTTTTGATGGTAATAGCTTGGATTAAATAATATAATTTGCCAACAATGTGCTTTCACTGAGTCTGAGTTATGGAGTTTACACTGGGAGTCTTAAAATTAATCCAGATATAGAAATAGTAAAAGTTCACAAATTAATAGGTGTAAATAAACAATAAGAACTCAAAATATTTAATTCAGCAACCCAACAAATGCACATAAAAACAAAATTTAGATAGTATTTTTAGCATATTTAATTTATATTTTCAAGTAGTATAGTATTACATATTGACAAATATAGAAGGAAGTGGATCTTACACTGAGTTTGCAGGAGTATAATCTTCCTGAAAATTATATCAAAGGC
Source organism: Pedetes capensis (assembly GCA_007922755.1). Classification (NCBI taxonomy): domain Eukaryota; kingdom Metazoa; phylum Chordata; class Mammalia; order Rodentia; family Pedetidae; genus Pedetes; species Pedetes capensis. Next base: position 8,648 of record VMDO01042562.1, on the reverse strand, counting down.
TCTTAAAATGTGTTTGCTTTTATTGCTTTATTTTTTTCTCAAACTCAGTATAGCATATTTTATGGGAGAAAAAATTATTTAAAAATAGTACACAACTCTGAAATTTACAAAAACAAAACTAGAAATATATACAAGTCCATGCAACACTTTATACAAGACTGTTAGTAGAAAATCAGTGAGAGAGCCATCTTTTTGGTCTTTTGATGCTTTCAGCTGTTATCCCTGTACTTCCTGTTAGCTTCAAGACCTCCCAGCGCCCCATGCAGGTGGAAATGCCTGCTCAGTGGAGTGAGCTTATGACCCTACACACAATGGGTGAAACACTATTGTCAGTGCTTCTCTACTATGCATAGGGTTTTCAATGGCTGGTTGTTTTTTGAAGGAGTAGATTGCCAAGTCTTTCTCCCAAGCCTAAAGTGTCTGGTGTTCCCAGGTGGTCTCCCATCCAAGTACTAACCAGGTCTGACCTTGCTTAACTTTTGTGATCTGATGGGATTGGATGCCACAGTGCCACAGCTGCAGGCTATCAGCCACATAGTATCTTATATTTAGTACTTCACAAGTATTGAAGAATCCTTACTATTTAAGTTAAGCTTTAAAGTAATCTTATTCCCAGTTAAAATTTTGAGAACTTCAAATTCATGGACAGAATTTCCTATGTAGTAATGAAGCTTTGCTTCTTAGAATTTCCCTAACCTCTGTGAGTATCATTCCCAAATGCGGCACAATGAGCAGCAGCAGGCTACAAAATGTAAGCAGGTGGAAGAGTGACACGTCTGTTTACCTCTGCCCTTTAAACGCCATTGAGAATACAGCAGCAGAACTGTCTTTGCACTGGGGCTGCCTCTTACATACGGCCCAGAGCATGCTTTCGGCACTAGTATCTTCGAGAGAGGTGTGAAAAAGACTTAGCTCCGAGTCCAGGAGAGTGGGCCGTTCGAATCTTTCTGGAGACAAAAGAAAGAATTGGTTCCAGTGCTTTTTTCAATCCTAACAGCTTTCAGATGACACATTGAGAGTCATTTATACAGACTTGAATACACCCAAAAGCGATGCTCGCCAAGCCTTCCCACAGTCTACATGAGCCAATGCAGATCACTTTATTTTAAAAGGTTACATGTTATATAAAACCCACACAACTAGCTGTTTTAGATTTTTCTCTACCCCACTGGTCTTTGGTGGGGTTCCCTCTATACTTTCCATATTTAACTACAAACTGATTTATTGTCAATTGTACAGCAATGTTCATTTTAGTAAGTTACCTTCCGAGTCATTGGAAGCCCTGTGTAGTTCCATCAGTAAAACCCATTAGTAGCCCTTGTCATGACCTGTCAACAATCTAATCATAAATTCAAAAGCAACATTCTTGAGAGTCTATTTTTCTTTTGACTCATAATCAAACCAATATACTGCACAACTTATGCGTTAAATTGCTGCCTTCTTACTGATAGAAAACTCTTAGAGTCATCTTGAATCATTCCATTGACCTATGAGACAACTGTACTTAACCCGCTGCATGTTTAACTAGAAATTCATTTCAGCAACCAGAAAGTCGGCCTTCTATTTTTGGGAAGTTAAAGACTCCTTCTATTCAGTATATTAAGCATGAAAAAGCCTAGGAAACCTCTTCAGTGACATATGGGAATAGAGAGACTTTGGCTATGTCTAGCCTCCATGCCCTATCCCCTTGGAATGCTTGTCTCTTTTTTCACAAGATTTTACAATAACATGGAAAGTAAGATTTTATTCCTGTTTATTTCTCTAGATATTATTTTAATCTTACATGATGCCTTTAATTCTATTGTGGTTTTTTAAAAGGCTTACTTTATATTTTTGGTTTATCTTTACAACTTACTACCCATTAAATAGATACTTATAAGTGAGATTTATATTGATAACATTTTAGAGATGAGAGATTACTTCTTTATCATATGCCACCCCTAACCTACTTCATGAACAACTTTTTGAGAAATAGTAACAAGAGGAAACAGGGACAAAACATTCACTTATGGTTATTCAGTCGCTCATTATTATAAGTACCTTTCTCTGCCTTATGATATTATTTTTTACTCCCTCTGATTAAGTCTATATAATTCTCATTAATGTAAATTCTTTGGTCCAAATAATTCCCTGTGCAATTACTATTATATAATTTCAATTTCAGCTTGTTGTTGGACCTGAAATCTCATGTTTCATATATACAAATAGAATTAAAATATAATCCCTCCATCTTGAAAACAGGGGAACTAGGTCTTTATAAATGTAAATATTTAAAAATCATTAAAGCAAACTATATATAAATATATAGATAGATTCATAATTTTTGTTTACAAAATAGGACTTTTTGAAGAACATAATTTAAATTTTATAGGAGTAAAACCAAATTTTATTTATAAATGATGAATATCAGTTCACATACGTATATATGTGTGTCATGCATATTTTTTCCTAGATTTTTTAAATGCACACTTAGCAAAATATGTATCCATATTCAGTTTTTAGATTTCATGTTTGAGTCTGCTACTAAGTGCAGTGAGCAATTTTTTCAAATCAGTTTTTATATTATTTATTTGCTGGAAATGAAAACAACATGAAATTATACTTTAATAGTGGATTGCCAATGCAATTATAAGTTATTTTCCCCAACCATCTCTATTTTTGGTAGATGATTAGTGCCCCGTGGGATCTAGAGACTTCTCAGATCGAGAGCTGTTTGTTTTCTACATGCTGCAATTATATTTTACACATACACCAATGATGAGTAGCCTCATGTGTTGGGATAAATATGTTATTATAAGTTCAAATGCTTAGATACTTTTTCGATGTTTATTTGAGCTGAGCAAAACATAGTGGTTTGAGTTCACAGGGGGCTTACATAAACCTTTTGGGGAAGAATTTCAGCTCACAGGGGTTTGTAAGCAGATGGCATATGCAAGGAATCACACTTCTCCTTGGTGGGAGGAATGGCATTCTCAGAGTAATAAAATAAGAGAGGGAGGTGCCATGACAAGCCTGTTCTCTGAGTCTCTGCTTGGGCTTTCCCCACAAGGCAGAGGCACTAAGTATAAGTTTGAATGATATTGTGGAATCAGAACACAGTGAAGTGCTTTTCTCAACACCTCCACACTGGCCAGCCCCCATGCTCCCTCTGGAATCTTTGGAACCAAGTTGAAGCATCCCACAGTTAAGAACTGAGGTGAGATTTTGCAGGAATTTGAGAGAATTGTGTTCAGGAGTACTACAGCCCTGAACACCACTTACTTGCCCTCAAGATACACCAACTATGCTGCTATGGGAAATAAGAAATAGTTTCAAAATGGAAAGCAAGCCAGGCACCAAGATGCTTGCCTGTAATCCCAGTGAGTAGTGGGGCAAGTGGTGCTTTGGACTGAACTCAGGGCATCAAAATGCTTGCTAAGCCTGTGCTCCACTGCTATGCTATATCCTAGACCCCACCATTTACTGACTAATTAATCAATTAATTAATTATTTTGCAGTACTAGGAGGTTGAACCCAGAGTGTTATCAATGCTAGGCATGTGCTCTACCACTGATAATCCTGAGCCACATCCTAATGCCTTTTTATCTTTTAATCTGGGACAGGGCCTTGCCATGTTGTACAGGCTGCCTCTAACCTCAAACTCACAATCCTCTTGCCTCTTCCTCTGGAATTGGGATCATAGGCATCTGCCATGGCACCACCTGGCCTTTTCTATCTTAACTAAACACTTATCATGCTCTGCAGCTGTAACTTGTGGAATTTCAGGTGCAATAGCAAAACTAACATGAATTTCCTTTCCCTTCTTCACAATTTCACTGATAGAAGATTCATTCTTGCTATAGATCTCAGCAACCTCGGCATGCAAGTTTTTCCATTTCCTGATTAAGTCATGAACTTTGACCACATTTTCTTTAAGAAGGAAAGAAAGAAAGAAAGAAAGAAAGAAAGAAAGAAAGAAAGAACGAACAAAAAGAAAAAGCACTTTATGGCTTATCTTTGGCATATCCAAATGGCCAGCATTCCTATTCTTGTGCTCTGGAGCTATTTTGAAAGGAAATAAGAGTCACTTGAATATAGGCATTGAGATATCATGACAGTTGATTTCATAACTGAGACTAAATGACTAACAGGTGAGTAGTGTATACAGTGTAGATATGATGGAAAAAAGATGATTCATATCCAGTGTGCAGTGCACCGGGGTGGCACAAGATTTCTTCGTGTTATACTATTTTCCAAATGGTGATTACTCCAAAACTGTGAGTCTAATATAAACTCATTCTACTCTTTTACAGCCAAATCTTTCAAAGAAAACCACAAGCATAACAGATGACAGTGCTGCTAATAGTTGAAGTTCATCACTTCACTGGTATCCAGTTTGCCTCAATGAAAATAAATCTTGTATGTGCAAGTTACTTTATAAGTGAAGAAAATACCATGCTTATTCTTGAAAATGTGAAAGCCTTACCCATTAAATCAATGGACTATTTCTTGGAAGTGTTTTTTCAAAAGATAATCCTAATCCTAGTCATTCATGTTGATACTTACAATTTATGTCTAATTACCATCCTATTTAACAGTGAAATGTTGTTGTTGTTGTTGTTGTTGTTGTTGTTAGGTGCCATTGAGTCGGTATCCGACGCATAGCAACCCTCTGTACAACAGGGGAAACACTATTATCAGTGCTTCTCTGCTGTGCATAGGGTTTTCAATGGCAGATTGATTTTTGGGAGGGGGTTGCCAGGTCCTTCTCCCAAGCCTACAGCTTCTGGTGTTCCCAGGCGGTCTCCCATCCAGGTACTAACCAGGCCCAACCCTGCTTAGCTTCTGAGATCTGACGGGATCAGATGCCACAGGGCTATGGCTGCAGGCCGTAAAGAATGTTGTTGTTGTTAGGTGCCGTTGAGTGGGTATCCAACTCATAGCGACCCTCATAGGGTTTTCAATGGCTGACTATTTCGGGATTGCCTTGGGAGTGGATTGCCAGGTCCTTCTCCCATTTTTGCGGTGCTGGGAATTGAACTCGGGACCTCAGAGACTGCAGTGCAGCGCTCTACACACTGAGCCAAATCCCAGCCCCAACAGTGAAATACACATCATTATATGTGAAGGTTGTATCTGATTAGAACACAAAATAACATTCAGTTATACATACACTTACAGTATATTTTTCATATAACATGAACATACAGCTCCTCCCTTAATTCATGACAAATATTATGAGTAAATATTCAATGTACACACATTTAAGAATTGAAGAGCTTGATATAATAACAAGAACATCTTAAAAATACCAATTTAGTGAGTTTGGTGGTTGATGTAGATAACAACAGCAGATGCTGTGGATTCTGAGAGACCATTCAGAAAACATTCACCTCTCTGTTCCTTTGTTTCCACATTTGTAAAGATGAAATTAAACTTACTTAACACACATAGTTTATGTGAAGGGTGAATGAGTAGCCAAATGTGAAGTGCTTACATTGGTCCTTGGAAGAAAGAGTTCAATAAATATTAATTCTTAATATTAATTCTTATTATTTTTATCATTGCATTATTATTATATTGAGTCTTGCTGAAGGGCAGGATAAGGATAGGAATGAAAAGATGGAGGAAAATAAGAATTTTGAGAGAGAAAATGATCAGTTAACATAAAAATATACAGTGGAAATTTGGCCTTAGAAAAATGGAAAACTTTATGTAGTAATGATCATTTAAATCATGTGAATAAATGAGATCTTCAAGATAATAAAGAAAGAAGAGAGCCAACATCTCCACACTGAAAAATAGCTTCATCTAAAGAGTAGGAAAGCATACAGAAACTCATAAAGGTTGAAAAAAGGGGGGGGGGGGATCAGCTTATTGTAATGTCAGAAGGTAAGAGTTTATAAAAACAGAAGGGGTTTCAGCCATGTTGAACACTTCAGAAGAGATCAAATAAAATGAGGACTTAGAAGATTAAGAAGCTCAGTTCTGTGACACATGTGTGTAATCCCAGAGACTTGGGAAACTGAGGCAAGAGGATACTGAGTTCTGGGCCAGAGGCCAGAGAAATCCACTGCAGTACCGCACAAATGAAAATGGAAGGAAAGAAGGAAGGAAGGAAGGAAGGAAGGAAGGAAGGAAGGAAGGAAGGAGGAAAAAAGCAAGAAGATGAGTCACTCATAACCTTAAACAAAAAGTTCAAAATAGCAAAATAGGAGGTCAAGCCAAAGGAGGTTTTTATGCATTACGCATAAAATTTTTGTTTCCTCCATTTATATAAGACACTCTAGGGAATATTTTTATCTAATTTGTTCATTGCTATATGCTAGTGCCTAGTACAGAGTTGTTGTTGTTGTGAGGTGCCGTCGAATTGAGTCTGACTCATAACTATCTTGTGTACAACAGAACAAAACACTCCCCAATACTATGCCATGCTCGGCACTATGTCAATGTTTCTCTGCTATTCCTAGTGTTTTCGATGACTGAATGTTAAAGGATTGCTTGGGGAGTGGATTGTTGCACAATAATATAAACTGAATTGAGGAATAAAATAATTTTTAACCAGGGCAACCATTGTTGAAAAAGCCTATATTGTAATGCATTCATTGCATTGCTATGAAAGTGGTTTTTCTTTTAAAAAATATTACTTTACAATATTAATTTTTACTGAGAAAAAAACTAGGGATATATAATATCATTTTATCTTCCTTTTTTTACTTTTTTTTTCAGTACTTGGGGGTTGAATCCAGGGACTCATGCATGCTCTGCATGCAGCTCAGTGGTTGAGCACCATCCCTAGCCCAGTTTTTAGTTTTTATCTTGAGACAGGGTCTCGCTAAGTTATGCAAGCTACTTCTGGCCTTCAACCTGTGATCCTTCCACCTCTGTCTCCCAGAATTGCTGGGATTACAGGCGTGAGTCACTGAGCCAGGCAGGTCTACATAATTCCAAACTGGCAACAAAATTTATCTTTTCTAGGTAAGAAAAAAATCTAATTATAAATAAGTCCAGCCTTAACTCCATTCAGCTTTCTATCAAGGTGAGTAGTCATCTTTTTCAGTATCTCCAAGATTATAATCACTTGAACATTCTTCTGTCCTTTGCTGCTCATTATGGTTTCATGAACTAATATTGCCAACAAAATAAAATAGCCACGTTGTCTTCTGCAAGAGTTATTGCATGGAGCACATTGCTTTATACAAATCATCATCTCTAAGGAATTGCATTACATTTAATTTATGTTATGAAAAATATTGTAAAATAAACTTTTATGACAACTGAGAAGTAAAAATTCTAATTTTTTAAAAAAATTGGGGCTTGGGGTGGTAGAGAATAAAATTATGCTAAAGTTGTATTTTTGAAGACTAAGTTATTAATATTCTTCATGACAATAATGAAACATAATATCAAATATTTTACAGAAATAGGATTAAAATTTCCAAGCCACTATGGATATTTTTTAAAATATAAATGTAGAGTTTAATAGATGACTATAAAATGCACATTTATGTAACCACCTTCCTTGTATTCCTTTTGAAGCCTCCTCAGCGCCCATCTCAACAAAGCTATTGCTATTCCATGACTGGCAGCTTATAGCCCATCATCTCTTTGTTCTGATTTTAATAATTTTACCTCTCAATAGGCCTTGCTAAAGAATAGTTTAGTTTTATATGGTTTTGGAATTTATATACATGGAATCATACTTTACGCATTTTGTGGGTGTATATCTTCAATGAGTTTTTAAATGGTATAAAGTCAGCATGACCATTTCATGAAAGTTAAATTTAAATAAATTGAAATAATGACAAGAAAAAAACAGAAAGATTTTAGGCATGAGATGTATCAGAGTTCATAATAAATATAAATGAACTAAAAGCTCCTTTTAAAAGACAAAACATCCAATTTGAATAAATAAAAAGGAAAAATCTATAAATGCTGTTTTCATTAGACATAAGATCACGCAATGTAGCTGGAAATAAAGAAAAATTAATCATATCAGGCCAATAGAAATAAAAAGAAACAAGACTGAAAATAATTATCAAACTGGGCATGGCAGCATGTACCTGTAATCCTAGCACTTCAAGAGGAAGAGGCAGAAGGATTACAAATTCAAGGCCAATGTGGATCTGGGAGAAAGTATAAGATTTCCAGAACACATAATAATAAAAGATAGAGTAGAATTGCATTTCAAGCATTAAATTAAGAGAAGGAAGGAGAGAGATATTCCAAGGTTAAAAATGTCAAGGATACATAGCCAAGAGTTTTTATGCATCAACAAATACATCATTGAAATACACAAATCAAAATACAACAGCAATATGCAAATGATTTGATGAAACTCTAATTGTAGAGTAACACAGCTTAAGCTTTGGCATGACCAGAATTGAAAGAATAGGGTATAAATGTATTCAGAAAATATATACAAAGAGAGCTTTGTGACTAATTGAGAAATAAAATTGTTTCCTAAAGACTCAGGAGAAAATAATTACCCACCAAAAGATAAAATAGGCCTCAATGATTTTCAAAAGATAAATCACTTATAAAGCATTTCTCTTGCCACAGTTCAATAATAACTAGAACTTCCTAAGCACTAATTTTATACTTTAATTTACTTCATATACTACTATAAAAGAAGTGTTATCATCTTCATTTCAAAAATAAATTATAAA
>VMDO01042561.1:0-10474 GCA_007922755.1 Pedetes capensis | reverse complement strand
GAGCCTGGGAGCCTGCTCTCTTCTCCCCAGAAAACTTCATTATGTGAGTAATAGATTTTTTTCTTACCAACTTGATGCATGTGTGGCATCCAGATATCTGGTGAACCATGGATCCCATTCCACCACAGGGCAACCACAAAATAGCAAGTATTTATGAGGAACATGTGTTGTGAGGTAAATATTTTTAAATGTGATAAATATAGCAAAATAACTCTTGTTGTTGCTAGGTGCCATCAAGTCAGGTCTGACTCATACTGACTCATGTACAGACAAAACAAAACACTACCCAACACTGCCATGTATACAGTCTTTTTATATTTGAGCCCATTGTTGTAGCCACTGTGTATCTTCTAATTTTGAGTCATGCCATATCAATAAATGGAAGTCCCTAGGGTTTTACTCCATTTCCATCATTAAGGTCAACTCTACTTTGAGGAGACAACTCTTCCTCAGTTGTCTTTTGAGTGCTTCCCAGTCTGGGGTTTCATTTTCCAGCCACTATATTTGACAGTGCTTCTCTACTATTCACAGGGTTTTCAATGTCTAATTGTTTGGGGAGTGGGCTGCTGGGTCCTTCTCCTTAGTCTATCTTAGTCTGGAAGCTCAGCTGAAACCTGTCTACCTGCTGGTTTCTGAAATACCAGTGGTTTAGCTTCCAGGATCACAGCAAAATACAAGCCCCCACAGCATAACAAGCTGACAGATGTGGTGGGAAATAACTCCTAAAGAAGGCTATATAAATTTGTAACACCAAAGAGCCGTGTAATGGCTCATTTTCTATATCTTTATCAATTATACATGATTAGCTGTTTTTAATCTTTTGTATCCTGATAAACCAAAAGGAAAATCAAAGATAGACTTCAATTACCATAATTTCTAATTCTCTGATTAACGAGTCTGATATTCTTTGTAGTTATTTTCCTGCCAATTGTAATCTTTTTAGTGTTTGTGTTCTGTTCTTATTTTTCTACACAGAACACTTTATCCATAATACTAGTCATCTGTGGTATACATTGTACTTATTTTATTCATTATAGTTTTAATTGTTTAACTTTGTTTATTCTGTCATTTTGTAGGCAAGTTTTTAATTTTTATACATTAAGCTAATATTTAAATGTGCTGTGATATAATAATGTATTTTTTCAGATCCATGTCCAGCTATCTTACTATCATTCATTACATAATCCAACTTTTCTAGGTTGACTTGATGGACAAAATTTCCTCATCCCATGTATGTGTATATAAATACTTGTGTACCAAAAAGGTATACACATTTTCAGAGATAATAGCAATGTGTGATACGATGTTCACTTATCAAATGCATGCCAGTGCCACCATGCAACAGGCATGGAATAATGGAAAGTTTTTATTACAAGATGTATACATGTTTTTTGGCAATATACATACATATATATATATATATACACACACATATATATATATTCATACTTTATTTTCTTTTATTGATCTATGTAATTATCCATTGCTTTCTTTGACAAAATAAATCTACATTTACAGTATAATTATAATATTTGAGGACTTCTTTCTACCCCACCAAGACATGTTTCAAATTTCCAAATGTTCTTGGCTGTAACTTGCAATAAATATTAGCATTAATATTTGACTCCAGGCAAGTTTCTTTCATCTTTACTCCAGTATCATCTCTTTCTAGATAAATTTTGAAAACATAATATTATTGTTACATTTAGTCCTGCCCTAAGCATATTTCTCCATTTACTTTAGCTTTCCACAATTTCTGCAATTAATTTACAGGTATCAGATCTTAGTAAGCACATATTTACGTACTTTTCTGATTCTAAATGAAAAATGTATGTAACAATGTATATGTTAATGGTAAAGTATTTTTTCTTTTTCACAATTTCCCATAATTAAATCAACAAAGTGTCATTGTCAATTATAACTTACATACATTCTCCCTTATACACCTTTTACTATTTAAATATAATTAGATGTTTTATGCACATTTTAATATACCTTTAGGGCTATGCATAAGAGTTAGATGTTATTTTATTGTAGAGAACTTTATAAAAGAAATATTTTAATTGTATTTTCATATACCTCGTAATCAATATTTAAAATGCCAAGGAGAATTTTCTTGTAATTGAACAATTATTTAGCACCATTTGTTTGATAAACTTGATATACATACAAGATATTTTATTTAATTAAACATTTGTACTTTTCTTTTAAGCTTTTCTATCAACAGTTTGCACACAAATCAGTTTGTGAGAATCAGTTGACTCATTCAAATGTTATTAACCCTCAGTAGTGAAATTAGTGGCATTAGTGTGCTAGAACACAACTACCTAAGGAAAGTAGATTCTAAGCAAAAATATCAGGGATTTAATGCTAAGTACCATCCTCATTAACAAGGTTGTTTGTCCCAGATCAATGAGGCCAAATAAATCAGAAGCCAAGATTCTATAATTAGGAGCAGATAATCTGGTTAGTATCAATATATGGTAATGATATTAATTTCTTCATAACCCAGTCTTAACCTGTTGTTTAAAAGGAAATCTGTGTGCCCTTTGAAAGTTCCTCTGACTTGATGCTATAAGGGAAGTTTAGCATGTAGGCAACCTAAATTTAAAAATATATCTATGAGGAAGTATTGAGACATTTCCCTAGACCTCAGAATCCACAAGTAGAAAGCAATTATGTTAATAGCCACAATCTTGATATTCAAGTTTCTGTCTCCCATAAAATGTCAACCTCATTAAAAATTCATCCACTTCTGCTACCCTTTGGATATTGCATGTCCCCAAAAGCCCAGGTGTTAATTGCTTGGAACCCAGGTTGGTGCAACTGGACGGGGGTGAGACCTTTAATGGGCGGTATCTGGTGGGAGATTTGAGCATATTGAGGGTCCCCACAAAGGGGACTGTGGGACCTTGGCCTATTCTCTCTCTTTTTGTATCTTGGCCATGAGGTGAATGGTCTTCACCATGGCTACACCATGGGCTTCACCAGTGATGGGCTTTACCAACTCCCTGACCAGAGATCTAAAAGCAACCATAGACAGAAACCTCCAAATCTGTGAGACAAGATAGACCTTTTGCCTTTATAAGTTCATCATCTCAGACATCTGTTATAATATGGAAAACTAATTAACACCATCTCCAAGAATTTCAATTCTCACACATGGAGACATGAGTTAAGTCTACTCAGTGACATGTGATCTCCAATCTTTCTTCATCTACGTTTGTGGACCTCTGTCTACTGTCTGTCTCCTCTGATGTACTTGAGTCCCCAGAAAGCCAACATGCTTGCCAGAGGCTAAACAGGAGACTCTGTTCTTCCTCTGGGGTGTGTAAGGTAAGAGTAAGACTATCTTTTCAGGAAGCTGAGATACCATGAATCACTCAGTTCTACCTCCAGCTTCTTTTGGAGAACTCAGGCATGAGTTTTATCCAATACTTGTCTTAAGCGTGTATGTGTGCCAGGGATTTTGCTAAAAACTGCACATGTAAAAATGAGTAAGATAGTGGCTTGACTTCCACAAGCCCATCTTATAGTAACAATGATTCAAATTTTACAAAATAAGTACAGTACAGAAGTAGATCAAGACTGCCTGATTATTTCTTGATGAATGAGTGATGAAGTTATGTAATTGTTAATCACCACCACCTTATATTGTCCTGAAACTAATAATATTTTATCAATATCTGTCCTTTTTACACTTGGAAGGCTTTTCCGGGTGTAGTACAATTCAATCTTCAGATTCAAATGCAGATTTTGATTCTCTTAATGGGGAAAAGGAAAAACAAGTCTACCTCTCTACCTATAGGTTACCCACCAGTCAAGAGTTACCAAAGCACAATAATACTATTGATAATAGTAATAAATAGGTTGACATTCCTAATATTTCTATGGGAGATGGACCTGGCAACCTACTCCCACAAATCAATCCACCATTGAAAACCCTATGATCAGCAGAGAAGCACTGACAATAGTTTTTCACCTGTTGTACAAAGGGTCTCTATGAGTCGGATACTGACTTGACGGCACCTAACAACAACAACAACAATATTTCTATATTCTGATATATGCTCCATTCTAAATTACTCTTTGGTTTTCAAACACATTAAATATTATGTGGCCTGCAGCCTTAGCCCTGTGGCATCCAATCCTGTCAGATCTCAGAAAGCTAAGCAGGATTGCTCCTGGTTAGTACTTGGATGGGGGACCGCCTGGAAACACTAGATACTGTAGGCTTGGGAGAAGGACCCAGAAACCCACTCCTAAAAATCGATCCACCATTGAAAACCCTATGAACAGCAGAGAAGCACTGACAATAGTGTTTTGCCTGTTGTATGTAGGGTCGCCATGAGTCGGACACTGACTGGATGGCACCTAACAACAACAACAAATATTATGTAGGTATATTAGATTCTGCAGAAAGACAACCCATAGGACATACACCATTGTTGCTGTTAAGTGCAATCATAGGTAAAGAGACATATGTAGGAGATATTGTTGTTAGGTGTTGTCAAGTCAGGTCCAACTCACAGTGACAAAACAAAACACTCTCTGACACTGTGCTATGCCCTGCACTATTTCACTACTTCTCTACTATTCATAGGGTTTTCAATGGCTGATTGTTTCAATATTGTTTCAGAGTGGGTTTCCAGGTCCTTCTCTGATTTTTGTGTTCCTGCAGATCAAACCCAGGGTCTCAGAGAGTGCAGAAAGGCACTCCATCAACTGAGCTAATTCCAAGCCCCATAGAGTAGAGAGGAGACCTATTATTGCACTTGACCCTCAGTATGGAGGCTCATAAGCCCAATGACAAGCCATCTGGAAGCTTCAGACCCTGGGATTCCCATAGTTTGACTCAGTCCAAGTCAAAAGGCTTGAGAACCCAGTAAATAACTGATGCAAGTACTAGAGTCCAAAGGCCAGAAACCCTGGACTGATGTCGAAGGGTAGGATGAGTGTATACCTGCTCGAGAATGGAGTGAGATCAATATGCGTGTTTTACTTTTCTTCTATCTGGGTCACCAGCAGATTGGACTTAGTCTACCTGGCCTCACAAGCCAATCTCCCAGGAAACACCCTCATGGACATACTCAAACAATGCTTTACTAGTTTTCTTGGTATTCCTTTATCTGTTCAAATTAATCCCTAACATTAGCCATCACAATAGGAAAACACAATAAAAATATCATGCAACTAACTAAGCATGTAGCTTTGAGTAGCCACTTATTTTCTTGCTTTTACACACACTGTTGTTAATATTGTAAGAGAAAAGGAAGAAATAGTCTTCTGGTGTTCCATTTCCACAGATAAGGAAGAGAAATGGGGCAGCTAAGGACTCGATTTCTACTACTCATGGAACCAAGTTTAAGTACTGACTCTAAATCTAGTGTTAACATATTCAAAACTGTGGTCTTTGGGGTTTCTATTCTTAGCCTATGGCCTCCTCCAGATTCCCTAGACCCTAATTCCTAATTTGCAGTGCAGCCTCTAAAGAACAACTGTCAAAGTTTCACACAAGTTGGAAAAGATAGGTCTTCTATCCACTGCCAAATGAAAAGTTGAATACCTTATTGAAATGCACAGCAAAATCTTTTAGCACCAGAGGGCAACAGTAGCTTTCAATACTTTATTTAAATTTACATATGTTATTACTGTCTGGCACATAGAGTAGCCCAAAAGCTTTCTAGACGTTTCCTTCACTTCATCGGAAAAAAAAAAAATCATGCTTTTTTTCTTTCTCTGATAGCACGAGACTATAATTACATCAAATTTCCTTTTACTGTAACTAGGGGGAAAGAATGGGTGTGTTTTCATGTTGAAATGAAATCTTTAATTCACTCAAATTCTGTGACAGTTTTAAAAATCTGTTTATCTCATATTCTGAAATCCCCCATGACATATGCTATCTATGAATAATATTTTAAATGCACATATACCAGATACACTGCAACTGTTCTCATATTATTAAAGTTCTTGCCTAATTCTACATAACAAAATGTTCCCGACATTTGTGGGTACTGGAAAGGTTTCATATTTTTACTGAACTTCCTTATCCTGAAGCTCACAAGATTAATTTTTAATTTCTTCAAGAAAATCATGACATAGAAGGCAGATTTCAGTAGCAAAGTTTTATAATACACATTATACCTTTAAGTGAGAGCCCAAATTGATGGTTTTCATTCAATCTTGGTTCACCAAGCCATTGAAATTCTAATTCAAGAAATGTTTTTATCTTCTACTTGTTTTTCTTTTTTTGCCTGCTTTCCTGATCTATATAACATTCCAAACCATTTAGCCTCTAATGTCCATCTAAACCCATAAAAGAATTCTGTCCAACCTAAGGCAAGATAGAGCAATAAGCAATGTCTTTGAGCCTCCTTCCCTTTCTTCGCTGCAAACTACCCATGTGCTATTCCCCTTGTCACCCCTCTCTGCTATACTTGAATGCCTGTTCTAGCAATGTCATTCCTTTCTGGCCCTCAGGAATTTTCTCATTTCTCTATTTCCATCTCCCTAACTCATTGCCTTATTTCATCTTTCCTTTCTTTGCTTCAATCCCCCCCTCCCTTTTCTCTCTTTTGAAGTGGAAACATCCCACACAAACACATACAAAAGCAAGAATCAAAGGACAGAAAGTCAAATGCCCATCCTTGGGCTATTATCCAACATTTCATTGACTTTTTAAATTGCACATTTTGTTCCTTGTATTTTTCAAATATCTCCAGGGTTGTTTCCCATTACAACCCCACCACTATTATCTACATAGCTAAAACCTATCTTACTTTTCCCATTCCCTGAGGATCACCTTTTATTCTTTGTCCAGCAGATTTATTTAATCTACTAAATCAGACGGGCTTCAGAAGATGGTTAGCCATTAGTCAACTTTACAGTTAAATATATTTAATAATTTCCCTTTGCCTTTGTTCTATATCAAAGGACTTATAGTTTTCATTTAGGGAAGTTGAATGACATGGGAAGGCCTCTGGCCTTGCAACATGCCTCCTAAAATAATCCTGCAAAGATACTTATGCAAATTACTTTTACCTAGAGCATAGAGGATTTAGTGTCCCTTCTTCCCTCCAAAAAATAATTATTGTGTGCAAATGATATAAAGACTCAGTAATTCAGAACATTCATTCTTTGTTAAGCAATTGTAACCATATAGGCAGTCTTCCGTGGGCCAGTTATGGAATTAGGCACAGGAGATGTAAAGATAAATAAAATTTAACTGTCTTTTTCAAGCACAGTCTAATGAGGAATGCACACAGTGCCATGTGGTTAGTGCCATAATTATGACCACAGAAGTATGTTGTGGGGATTTTGGAGAAAGGAACCTAACCTAGATTAAATGGAGGGAGTGTTGAAATGTTTCTAAGGGGAAGTGATGCCAAGGCTGGACTGTTTTGAAAGAGCAAAATGGAAAGGTCAAGTATGAAAACAGGATTGACAGGAAATGTACCAGCAAAATGTATAACATTTACAAGCAACCCGAAATATGAAAACAAAGTATGTGGGAAGCAGGGAAACAGGAGGGAGCTCAGGTATCAGGAGGTCAGCACATGTGCTGATACAAGAGAAAAGATGAGGCTGGGAAAGGAGTCAGGGGAACTTATAATGAAGAGCCTTCCATGTCAAGCTAAAAAGTCTGATGTATCTCAAAGACAACAGGGAACCATAGAATAATTTACCTGAGCGAATCAGCATGATCTTGTCTTAAAATATATTAATAAGTCAGTATTAGAGTATAGAAAAACCACCTTGGAAGATAGGCAGACCCAGATGTGTATTCCAGATCCACATCGCTTACCTGTATAACCTTGTTGTTATTAGGTGCCATGGATTCAGATCCGGCTCATAGCGACCCTCATAGGGTTTTCAATGGTTGATTGTTTCAGGATTGAATTAGGAGTGACCTGCCACATCCCTCTCCCTTTTTTGTGGTACTAGGGATCAAACCCAAGTCTTCACAGAGTACGGAGCAGCACTCTACCAAGTAAACTAAATCCCAGCCCATATAACCTTGTTGTTGTTGTTAGGTGCTGTCGAGTCGGTATCCAACTCATAGCGACCCTCATAGGGTTTTCAATGGCTGACGATTTCGGGATTGCCTTGGGAGTGGATTGCCAGGTCCTTCTCCCATTTTTGCGGTGCTGGGAATTGAACTCGGGACCTCAGAGACTGCAGCGCAGCTTAGGCACATTTAAAGGGTCTAAATTCTATTTATAAATGCAGCCAAATTTGCCAGGTAGTTGTGAGAATAAATGATAAGAGAATCTACTTAAAGCATCTAATGTGTCACCCTGCAAGCTTATTCTCTAATTTCTCTCCTCTTCCCCCAGTTCCCATTAGTGTCTACCCTTTTCTGATGTCCATACCCCAGAAGTCTAATCATTAACAACTGGATTTTCCTGGTTCCCTACTTTCAGATTCTTAGCTAAAAGAGGCACAAGCAAGAAATAGGAAGGTAAGATGAATGGTATTAGGGGATTTCTTCCCTATTATCTCCCTCTTTGCTTTGGTGTTGTGGTTCTGGTTGGCCACATCCCTTAATAGAAAGCTTATCCACAGTTCTAATTCTCATGGACCTCCAAGAACACTCTTCTTCCTTTTAATTTTCCAATTTTTCCCTCTGATAGCCCCTGTGTGCCCTGGCACAGTCTGTAGTTTCCTAACCTTGCCTCAACTCTACACTTTTTCATTAAAAAGTCTCTCTAAGTAATTATTGCATCCTATCCCATCAGATCTCGGAAGCTAAGCAGGGTTGGGCCTGGTTAGTACTCTGATGGAAGAACACTTGGAAACACCAAGAGCTGTAGGCTTGGAAGAAGGACCTGGCAACTCACTCCCAAAAAACTATCAACCATTGAAAACCCCAGGAATATCAGAGAAGCACTAACATTAATATTTCCCCTGTTGTAAGTAAGGTCACTATGATTCGGAACACTGACTCTACAGCACCTAACAACAACTAGTTTACAGATTAGAGTAGAATTCTGTGTCCTGACAGTCCTCCACTGGATGCACTTACTTATAAAAGGCCAGTGACAACAATTTTATGGAGAAGACTCAAGTACCAGAATGGCATAGAAATGGTATTCTACCCCTAACAGTATTCTACAAAATGTGCTATCCAAGCCAAAAGCAGCATTATTATTTATTATTAGTAGTATCAAATGGGGCATTCACCTTTTTAAACTAATATTATGAAGAATTGTGGGCTGTTGCTAAGGAGCTTGCTTGAGGTTAATTCTCCAAAACCCATTGCTTCCATAGTTTTGAATCCTAGAACTTTTCTCATGGAATAAGTGGAACAACTCCACTTGTGGGAGAGGTGAGAGTACATCCACCATCACAGCTCTTTTTGGTGCCAAAGTCCCTGCTGTGGGAAGATGGCAATCTGTTTTAGCTATTAATATTACAGAAGGAAAATCTGTAGTTGAAGAAGTTATCACAGTCAGAATATTAAAATGGTAAGAACTTTTGAACCAGAGAGGTACACCCATACTTTGCTAGTGTCTTGTGGAAACATTAGTCTAGATTGAAATTGTTTTCACCAGGGATTTGTTAACGACAAAGGCAAAGGAGACAAAAAAAATTGTAAATGATTTAAGGCATAAATTCGGTAGATTCTCTATATTTACCAAAATATTTTACCCAAATCTTAGACTAATAGAGCATTTTGTAGCTCAAGTATTCCCACTGAAAAATGGGAGGATGCTTCATAAGGCCTTCCTCTACATGAAAGCTCCCTTATGAAAAAGGATGGATGAGCATGGTGCTTAAGAGTTCCTTACAATATTTGAGGTTAAAAACGTAGACACCTAGGTAATAACTAACAACTCTGTTATTGTAGGATGGTATAGATATAGACCAAATAGGGAATTTTCTATTATGTCAAGTTTGTTTCTTGTAAGTAGGTAACATTATCTCAGTATTAGTTAAGTGTGCCTTGTTTAAGAAATCTGGAGTGAACAAACCAAAGAAAAAAGAAAAAAGATAATCAGATTCATGAAAGGATTTACAAAACAGTTTAATTAAAGACTCGTTCTCTGCACTGAAAAAGACTTGCCACTTTCCATAACGTGCTGCTTCCCATAATGCCTCCTATTAGTGTGTTTTCTACATCACTAGTCACTTTGAAGATGTGTTTTTGGCTTGAGATGAATGTTAACAATGAAGAAACCGAAAAGCAAGCTTTTAGGAGTTACAGCCAATAATAAGAAACTAGAAATAAAATGTAAGATTTTCTGCAACTTAATTTTTAGTGAAAATAGGTTTCAAAGCAACACACAAGGAGAACAGTTTACACCATATTTGGAACCCCTAGGTTTAAACTAACAGGAGTATTCAATTCAGATGTTTTTGGGGGAAAAAAGAGAAAATTCTAATTCAAGATAGTGAGATATGACATACTTCCACTTCTCTTTGAAACCAATATCCTTCTGATGTGTCTGAAGTAGAATATAACAAAGGA
>VMDO01042560.1:0-10463 GCA_007922755.1 Pedetes capensis | reverse complement strand
AAATATACTAACTGCATTCTACTGGGGACCCAGCAGCCCCAGGATGCCTTGGAAGATGGGTGAGCTATGACAAAGGGCAGAGAGGGGGGCCAGGGCCTCTCAGGAGATTAGCACCTGCATTAACTCTGTGGACATGGTTGAGCATTCCTCCTGCTAGGACCTCAGAAAGTTGCAGCTGGAAGGCTCAAAGCAGGGGCCTGACCTTACAAGGATGGACAAATGGATGAGTGCATGGGTGAGTGGATGGATAGATGGATGGAGGCGTGGATGGATGGGTGGATGATTGGATGGGTGGGTGGGTGGATGGGTGAAGGTGTGGATGAGTGGGTGGATGAATGGATGGGTGAGTGGATGAATGGATAGAGGTGTGGCTGGATAGGTGGATGAACAGATGGATGGGTGTGGGGGGTGGATGGATGGATGGATGGATGGAAGTGTCGATGGATGGGTGGATGAATGGATGGGTGGGTGGATGGATGGAGGTGTGGATAGATGGGTGGATGAACCGATGGATGGGTGGATGGAGGTGTAGATGGATGGGTGGGATTCCTTGCATGTGCCACTGCACCCAGCTAATGTTATTTCTTAAGAAAATGGTCCACACATCAAAAATCCAACCTTCGTGAATGAAAGACCAATTCTGCAGGGTAGGCAGGAGCTTGGGCACCACATAGACAGTGACTCAAGCTTGATAATATTAACAAATATTGAAGGCCAACCACATTGAATTAGTGTTAAGCTGAACCAGTTTGGTCCAACAGGCCATGACACTTGAAGGAGAGGTCTGTAAAACATTGAGGACGGTATCTCTGTTTCTGAGGAAAGAAACCGACTATCGACAGGAGCTTTATTCATTGAAGAAATATTGGAGTGTTTACTATGTGCCAGGCGTTGTCCCAGGCACTTGGCATATACCAGTGAAAAAAACCAGCCTTAAATCCCTGCCTCAGACAGCTCATATTTTAGAGAGCAGAAAAGGGAGCATTGCCCCACTGCTCAAATGAACACCATGCAGAGGTAACTCTGACCCCATGAAAGTACTGCATTGAAATTGATATTAAGTTGATCCTGTGAAGCGAGCGGGGCGTGGTGGCACATACCTATAATCTTAGCAATTGAGAGGCTGAAGCAGGAGATCGATGCAAGTTCAAGGCCAGCCTGGTCTACACAGCGAGACCCTGTCTCAAATAGATGGATGGAAGCCAGGAGCAGTGGTGCATGCCTGTAATCCCAGCAGTTCGGGAGGCTGAGGCAGGAGGATCACAAGTTCGAGACCAGAGGCAGTCTGTGTAATTTAGCGAGACCCTGTCTCAAAAAGTAAAAAAAAAAATGGACTGGGCATGCAGCTCAGTGGTCCAGCACTTGCAGAGCATGCAAGCGCAAGGCCCTGGATTCAGCCCCCAGTACCACAAAAATAAATAAATAAATAAATAAATAAATAAATAAAATAATAAAATGGATGGAGAGAGAGGGAGAGAGGGAGAGAAACTTGAGCGCCACCTGCTGGAGATACACTAGCTGCATTCTACTGGGGACCCAGCAGCCCCAGTCCGCCTCAATTTTCATGGAGTGCCTAGCACATGGCAGCTGCAGTGACTGATGGTGTCAGGACTCTCCCTGGCCCTTCCCTGTGGCTTCACATCACACAGGACAGACACATTCTCCCTAAATTAAGTATGAGATGTGTTCCACCCACAGAGGCCAAGGGAGCTCTGGGACCCATCACAGGCAAACGAAATGGGATCCAGGGTGGAAGTGACAAGCAGACTGCGATGGCCCAGGAGCCACGCTAGCCACACCCAGGAGGGGCTGGCCCAGGGGCAACCGACAGATCCAGGCCATCAGTGGAACCCGGGCCCAAATCCCTCCTCTGCAAAGGTGGTGCCGGTGCCCCTGGCAGCCCTTCTCACTGGGTGGGCATCAGCACCCCTTACCAAACACTAGGAACGGCTACTAACGAAGCCTTGGATGGCCTCCAGACGGAATCAAGGAGGAGAACAGAGTGTCCACTTGCCTGGGAGCGAAGCCATGCCCGGAGAGCCGCCTGGCCCAATTGCAAGGGGCCTCTTTGGGACTGGAGAGACCTCTGTGAACGGCACTGTTTCTCAATTTTTCTTTTCCTCTATCCTTCTGGCCAAGGAGGAAAATCCAAATATATCTGTTTAAATCTATTGGGAAACCTAATTTCTCCCTAACAAGAGAGCCTAACTACCAAGGAACAAGATATCGTCAGGTAGTGTGGAGAGTTGGTCACAAACCATTGTAATAGCTCAGATTTTCCTCATACTCTCTATTATGGTCCCCCAAAATTCACGTGTGGAAATCCCCCCAAGGCAATGGCATTAGAAGGTGGGGCCTTCAGAAAGTGATGAGGTCATGAGGGCAGGGTCTTCATGAATGGGATGAGTGTCCTCATAAAGTGGTGCATGTTTTTTGGGAAAAGCTGTGGTAAAAGATCTCTTTAGAGTATTGAAAAGTAAAGATGTCACAGTGAAGATGAAGATGCGCCTGACTCATGCCATGGTATTTTCAGTCACATCATATGGTTGTGAAAGCTGGACATTGAATAAGGGAGACAGGAGAAGAACTGATGCTTTTGAATTATGGTGCTGGAGATGAATATTGAGTATACCATGGACTGCCAAAACAACCAACAGGTCCGTCCTAGAAGAAGTGCAACCAGAGCGCTCCTCAGAAGCAAGGATGGCTCGATTGCATGTTACATACTTTGGACATGTAGTCAGGAGGGACCAATCCCTGGAGAAGGACATCATGTTTGGGAGAGTGGCAGGTCAGCAAAAAAAGGAAAACCCTCCACCAGATGGATTGACACAGTGTCTGCAACAATGGGCTTAAACATAAATAAGATCGTGTGGCTGGCACAGAATCAGGGAGTGTTTCGATCTGCTGTACATAGGGTTGCTATGAGTTGGACTCAACGGCACCTAGCAACAACAAAGTGGCCCCAGAGAGTCCCTCCCACCATGTGAGGACAGTGAAAATGTGCCATCTGTGCACAGGGAGTAGCCTCACCATAATGGACTTGATCTTGGACTTTCTAATCTCTAGAACTCTGAAAAATTTGGTAAATGTTATTTATAGCCTACCCAGTTACCGGGGTTTTGTTTGTTTGTTATAGCAGCCTGAACAAACTAAGACAGCCCCCAGGAATCAGTTTTCACCTCCTGAGAACAATATCACCCCTCCTCTCCTCCCAACACTTTTGTTATTTGTTTGTTTGTTTGTTTGTTTGTTAAGACAGGGTCTCACTCTGTAGCCTAGGCTGGCTTAGAACTCACTTGGTAGCCCAGGTTGGCCTTGAACTCCACCTTCCACCTTCCTCCACCTCCCAAGTGCTGGGATTCTAGGCATGAGCCATGGCGCCCCTGCTCTGGCCCCTCTTGAGACCATGAGGCACGTAGGGATCCAGATGTGGCCTGCTTCCTCTGGCTTCAGCTTCTCCTCTGGCTCTAGCCCCTGGGTGGTGGTGGTGGTGTTAGGTGCCATCAAGTTGGTATCTGACTCATAGAGACTCTATGTACAACAGGTGAAACACTTTGTTAGTGCTTCTCTGCTATTCATAGGGTTTTCAATGGTGGATTGATTGTTGGGAGTGGATTGCTGGGTCCTTCTCCCAAGCCTACAGCACCTAGTGCTCCCAGGCAGTCTCCCATCCAAGTACTAACCAGGCCTGACCCTGCTTAGCTTCTGAGATCTGATGGGATCCGATGCCACAGGGCTATGGCTGCAGGCGGCCCTTGGGTAGCTGCAGCAAATTCCCAGTCATCTGCGGAACAGTCCCAAGAGCACAGTCTGAGGTTAGCCCACTCCCTCACCAAGCCCCTCTCTGGGCCTGGGGGCTTTGTGGTGTCTCCTTCCCCATGGACGGTAGATGAGATTCCCAGTGGAGACACGTCCTACCAGATACTAGATCCCGGCCACTTTTTCTTGGCCTAGCCTTCCTCCCCTCCTGATCCAGTTCAGCAACCCCTCAAGCATGACAAGCAAAGGGCTTCTCCTCCAGGGGCCAGGCAGGCGTGGGGTCTGCGCAGGGCCAGGCAGGAGGAGTGGGAGACAGCCAGCCCACAGCCCTGGGCTCTGCTGTCTGGGAGTCAAGCTGGAGACCAGAATTCAGCAGCATCCCCCAGGGCTGGTTAGAAATGTGGAATCTCAGCCCCCCGCCAGCCCCACTGAAGCAGAATCTCCAAACAACCACAGCCTTGGGTGACACATCCGCATGTGAAAGTCAGGGTCACGCAGCCCAAGGGGAGGACGGAGCAAGCTGTCATCCACACTTAGCACCTGAAGTCAGGATTCCTGGGCACATGCAAACAAAGAAACCACAGCTGGGATCAGGAGTGGACAGACTAAAGGCACCATGTCAGAGCCCCTCATCTCCCCCCCGGGAGACCCCATTTCTCACCAGCCACAGCCACCATATTTTGTTGCCCACCACCCATTCTGAAAATTGCATTTTGCTTTTCCTTCCAGGAAACCCACCGACTCTTGCCTGTGATTTTGATGGATGACCTAGATCCACGCCACAAAGGTAGATCTTTTCTTATTTCCTCTGGGGTAAAGTGGGATTAAAGGCTCTCAGGAGGCCACTCTCCTGTCTCTCGGAAAGCCCATGCGATGGATGCATAGCCAAGAAATGGAGACATGCAGACTCCTGCCGCAGTCGGAGCTGCAGCCTAAGGATCCAGGGTTTCCCGAAGGTGGGTGAGGAGTCGGCGGCGGTGGGTAACAGAAACACAACAGCTCGGAGGCAGTGTGGATCTGTTCTGTTTATTGTTCGGATAGCTCAGTTTTTTCTACAGCCTTTTTTAGGCTTAGGTCAAGCAAGTAGTAAGAATACGTGCAGTTTTACACACACCTGGCAGTCATAATAGCAGTGGAGGGTCAGGCTGACCAGAACAGCAGCCTTTACTCTTTTTCTCTAGCTGGGAACCAAGGTCTGCCTTAGATAAGCACCTCTGTGTGTTAAAATTGTCAAGGAGGCTTTTGTACTGTGGGAACTGGCCTGTGTCTTCTTTTAATTGCTCTATACTTTCTTTGTAAACCTTAGCTATCATAAGTGGGGCCACTTTAGTCCAAGTAGGGGCTAACAACTCAGCCTGTTGCAGCTGAAGCATAAATCATTTAATGTTTAAGTTCCAGGGTGGAAGTTGTTGGTCAGCTTTAACTAAAATATTGTCCACATAACCTTTACAATTGGAGGTCATTACTTCTAACTCATTTACAAATTCCCTCAGTCCTGTCAGTCCTGTCATTCTTTCAGCATTTGTTTCATTAGAGTTTAATACCATATTAGTTATGAGTATTAGTCCTAAACATAAAGTAATCATAATAATTAGAAGCAGTAATCCTATTCCTAGAAAGCAAAAAGCACATTTTCCTTTTCTTCATCCCCATCCAGTTCTTGGAAGATGAATTCCTTGAACCCCTCTTCCCCATATCCAGACCTTGTCAGACAATATGGTTAGAAATGGCTGTGGCAGACTCCCATGACAGCATTCGAGCCCCTGGATCGAGCCATGCCTGAAAGCGCATAACATTGTTCAGTAGTGTGGGTCCATATGTCCCCTTTTCTGCTTAAGTCAGGTTGAACTGCATTTCAGTTGCTTGGAATTGAAGTCCTATTTGATAAAACCATGGTACGGATAAATGGTGCCCCCGCTTCCTCCCCCTGGCCCAGGGTTGGGGTGTGTCTGGTATTGCCATGAGCATCCTCTCTTCTCCAATGTCAGGAGGAACTCCCCTCTTCCCTAACCCTCTTCCCCTTTCATGGTGGCAGCTGTTTCCAGCCCTCCTTCCTCCTGGGTCCTCCCTCCTTCATGTTGACCCCACATCCGGTGCCCTGGGGGCTTGCGTTTAGGCATGGCTGGCCCCCAGTGGCACCGCAGCCACCCTTCTGGTCACCATAGTGCTTGTTCCCAAGGAGCCTGTGTGTCCTCACCTCCATTCACCCCGAGCGAAGGGGAAAGCCACGCTGACCACTCACTGTCCATCCACCACTCCTGGAAAGAGAAGGGTCTGCCTGTGTTCCCTGAGAGCGGAGGCAATGAGCTACTTCAAGAAAGAGAATAGAAGCCAGGCGCGGTGACGCGCTCCAGGCAGCCCAGCAACGTGGGAGGCAGAGGGATCTCTAGTTCAAGGCCAGATGCAGCCTGTGTACCTTAGCAAGACCTTGTCTCCAGATAAAAAATAAAAAATGGGCCGGGCGTGGTGGTGCACGCCTGTCATCCCAGCAGCTCGGGAGGTGGAGGCAAGAAGATCGCAAGTTCCAGACCAGAGGCAGTCTGCGTAACTTAGCGAGACCCTGTCTCAAAAAGTAAAAAAATGGGCTGGGGGTGCAGCTCAGTGGTCTGGCACTTGCAAAGCATGTAAGCATGAGGCCCTGAGTTCAAACCCCAGTATTGCTAAAAAATAAATAAATAATAAATAAATAAATAAATAAATAAATAACGGGCTGAAGGTGCAGCTCAGTGGTAGAGCACTTGCAAGAGCATGCACAAGGCCCTGGGTTCCACCCCCAAGTACTACAAAAAAAAAAAAAAAAGAAAAAAAAGAAAGAAAGAAAAAAGAAGGAAAAAAGAAAGAATGAGAACAGAGCATTCAGGAAATATTTCTTCTTTCTTTCTTTCTTTCTTTCCTAATTTTTGAAACTGACCTGTCCCCACCCCCAACTGGGTTTCAGAATTCTGCACCTTTCTTCCTCCTCTAACATTCTTGGAAGATTGTTAGCCAGGTGTTGTGGTGCACACCTGTCATTCCAGTGACCCCAGAGGCTGAGGCAGGAGGATCCCAAGGTGGAGGCCAGAGGCAGCCTGTGTGACTTAGTGAGACCCTGACTCAAGATAAAAAATAATAAATGGGCTGGGGGTGCAGCCCAGTGGTAGAGCCCTTGCAAAGTATGTGTAAGGCCCTGGGTTCAGCTCCTTAGTTCTGCAAAAAGTATGTACATATTGGGGATTATTTCTTCCCTCCCTCTTAGTCTTTGCCTTCAAATTATCAGTAAGTACCAGCAACTGAGGCTGGGCAATGTGCCTGCAGCTGGCAGAAACTGAGGAGAGAACACAGCGGGCAGAAAAGCTGTGGCAAGAGAGACAAGAACCGAGAGAACAGGCGGGGAGCCCTGGGGCTAAGGCACACCCTCCTCAATCACTGCAAGTCCGCAGCCCCCAAAGGGCCAACCGCTGTCACCCCCACCCCTTACCTTCCCCTCCTGACCCTCCTAACGCCAGTGCCCCGTGAATGAATTCTCTCTGATCTCTCCACCTGGCTCCTCTTCTCTCTCTTTCCCTCCCCTTTCAATGTGATCATTTCTTTTCTTCTGACTATAAAAAATACCTGTGGCTACCTGGGTGCGGTTGCGAGTGCCTATAATCCCAGCGACTCGGGAGGCAAGGCAGGAGGATTGTGAGTGTGAGGCCAGAGGCAGCCTGTGTAATTTAGTGAGACCCTAACTCAAAAATAAAAAATGGGCTGGGGGTGCAGTTCAGTGATAGAGCACTTGCAAAGCGTGCGTGAGGCTCTGGGTTCAACCCCCAAGTACTGAAAAAAATGTCTGTTGCTAATTGCTGGGGATAAATAACCTCCTCCTCCTCCTCCTCTTCCTCCGTCTTCTGGACCGTGTTTATAGTGTTCGAGATGATACATCAGTACTCGCTGACCTACAAAAGGTAAAAGGAAATCCTCTCCTGATCAACTGACAAAGGGAAAAGGTAAAACATTCTCACAGCAGCATGAACCAAACACGCAGAAACAGATCGGGGCTTGCTGCAAACGACGTAACTTCTAGTCATGGATGGCCACTCCAGCACCAGTGTCCTTGTTGTTGTTGTTGTTGTTGTTAGGTGCCATTAAGTCAATATCTGACTCATAGTGACCCTGTGTACAACAGGCAAAACACTTATCAGTGCTTCTCTGCTATTCATAGGGTTTTCAATGGTGGATTGATTTTTGGAATGGGTTGCCCTGTCCTTCTCCCAAGGTTGGTGTTCCCAGGCAGTCTCCCATCCAAGTACTAACCAGGCCCGACCCTGCTTAGCTTCCGAGATCTGACGGAATCAGATACCACAGTGGTGCAGCTGCTGGTGCCCAGCGTCTGGAAGCCTCTAATTTACTTTGTCTCTATTGATTTTGCCTCTTCTAAATATTATATATAAGTGGAATCTTGTAATAGATACTCTTTTGTGGCTAGCTTCTTTCACTGAGCATAATGTCCTTAAACTTTAGCCATGCTGTACCATATATCAGAACTTACTCCTCTTAAGGATGAATAATATTCCATTATAAGGATATATCACATGATGTTTATCCATGTGCTGGACACTTTGGATGTTTACTTTTGGGCTAATGTGAGTCATGCTATTATGAACATTGTAAAAGTATCTGAGTCCTGGTGTCCAGATTTCTTGAGTATATGCTTAGGAATGTAATTGTTGGTCATATGCTAATTCCATATTTAACTTCTTGGAAAACCATCAAACTGTTTTCTACAATGGCTGTACTATTTTATGTTCCCACCAGCAAGCATACAGTTCTAATTTCATCATATCCTCCCCAACACTTGTTACTTTCCATTTTTGCTTTTTTATTATATTTTATATTTATATTATATTTATATTATATTTTATATTATTATTATAGTAGGTGTGAAGTAGCATTGTCTTTGTAATAGAGTCTGTCAGATCTTTTTCTACAACAGAAATACAAGGTAAAATGTTTTTCCTGTGCTGTGGCTGATTATCACAGTCCATCAAGGGCCAAGGAGCTTTTCTTCCTCCCCCATCTCCCTGGTTCAGGTTGGGAGATAAGGAACCTACTGGACCGGCCAGGGCAATGAGCCATGGGGCAAAGCATCTATTTCCTGCTGCTATAACAAAATACCTTATATTGGGCCATTTATAAATTACAGAAAGTTATTCCTCACAGTTCTCGAGACTGAGAAGTCCAAGTTCGAAGTGCCGGCAGATTTGGTATCTGGGGGAGGCCTGTGCCTTTTAGATAGTTCCCTCTCTGTGACCTCACATGTCAGGGGGGCAAAAGGGACACACACATTCCCTCAAGCCCTTTTATAAGGGCACGAATCCCTTTCCAAGGGCCCCACCCCTTAATACCACCATCCCAGGGACTGAGCTCTAAACTATGAATTTGGGGGAACACTAACACTCAGCACAGCAAGAGGGGAGCACTGCTGCTGAGGGGATGCTGGAGAAGGGTGCAGCCCTTGTGGGGTCAGGGGTGGGTGCTCAAGTGGAGGGTTGGCATTCCATGGAGGAGGGGAGAAGAGAGAGATGCTGGGGGCTGCAGATCCGAAGAAGGGAAAATAAGGGCTTCTGCTCTGTCAGTGACATCCGTTAGGCTGGGAGCGAGTCCAAGAGGGGCAGGGTGGAGGTGAGAGAAGCTTCAAAAGCTGCATCTTGGCTGGGCACACTGTCCCATGCCTGCAGGTCAGGAGGCAGAGGGAGGAGGATCTCAGATTCAAGGCCAGAGGCAGCCTGTGTAACTTAAGGAGACCCTGTCTCAAGATAAAAAATAGAAAAGAGGCTGAGGGTGCAGCGAGTGGTAGAGCACTTGCAAAGTATGCCCCAGACCCTGGGTTCAACCCCCAAGTGCTGCAAAAGGTAGGTAAATAAGTAAATAAATAAATATTTGATTTAATAAAGGCTGCATCTTGGGTTGGAAAATGGAACCATACGGAGAAATGCCATGCAAGTCAGGGCTTCCTGTCCACTCTGAGTTTTTCCTGTTCAGCTGCCACAGCACAGGTGCTGAGGAGAGAGGGGGTTGAGCCCTTCGCAAGTGGAAGGTGGGCAAAAGGCGGGGCTGCAGGGAGGTGACAGACTAGCACCTGGCTTCCGTGATGATGGCCCTGGGGTGAAAGCACCTGTACCCCACTTTCCTTCTGTGACCATGCAGTGGGATGGCTCCTGTACCTGGTATCTGTCCTGACACCCAGTGGACTCTGCAGTTCCCATCCTTGACCTCGCGCCAACATTGACACAGAGGCCACCCCTCCTCGCAACTGCTTTTCTGCCCTTGGTTCTCGCTGCCCCTCCTGCTCCCGACGTCCGCCGCCCTCCTGCCGCACCCCACCCTTCATGCTGGGCGCTTCCTTCCCAGGCCTGTCTTCCGGGCTGACAGCTCCTCTTCATTTGCCTCCCACACTCCCTGCTGGCCGCACTGCAGCCAGAGGTCGCCCCACGCTGGTTCTCAACCCTCCCAGCACCAGAGCACCCCCCTGAGGCCCAGTGACCCCGCCGATGGCGAGGCCCCACCTCCAGGGGTCCTGGCTTGCAGGTCTGTAGCGGCCCCCGGGGCTCTGGCCTTCCTCACAGGTACCAGATGGCGCTGAAGGCCCGCGGACCACCTGTGAGCTTCACTGCACTAAAGCACGGATCCCATGACGCCTTTCCTTTCGGAAACCCGCCACGCGGCGTCTCCCCGCGGCCCTC
>VMDO01042559.1:0-10459 GCA_007922755.1 Pedetes capensis | reverse complement strand
GCAGCTATATTTGCACTGAGCAGATAGTCTAGAAGGTATACCAACAGTCTACATATTTGCATAAAACTGGGAATGATGTCATCCTGACTGATTGAAAACTTATTTTTATATTTTTTATAATAATGAAGGTTAACTAATTTTAAAAGAAAATATATACTTTAGCCCAGTATTAACAGCCAGCAGAATTCTGAATTCTTAAGTCAATGCAAATGGTTATTACATCTTAAAAATATTTAACATTGCATATTGATTTAAAAAAAATTGAACAGGAAAAACGCATAAATATTTTAGATTCAGCAGGACACCACAAAAAGCATACTATAGATAAGTGTGAAATCAGTCAAGCTTTTCCAAAAGAGAAAATCCTTTTAATCCTTCAGCAAGTCTCTGTGAAAAAAGTATGTGCACAATACAAGAAAGAAGGGAGCACCTAGAATACCCCCCAGAGGCTTGCTACACCATTCAGCATTCCTGCCCTGTCTCCGGTGTACATGGATGGCCAACAGATGACAAGAAGTCTATGTGGCGATAGTGCAGCAACTTCTTTCTTTTCACCACTGCTGCCAGCTGAAGTCATCATTGCTTCCAAAGACCAAGAAAAAGCCTAATATAGTTGCGAAGATGACTGTGTTTCCTGTGAGAACAAGTGCACAAGCTCCCCATTCAATCTAAGGAAATAAGATATAAAGTCAACAGATGTATGAAGAACAAAAGGAAAATAAAAAGCAAATTAAGGTTCTAGTTGTACATGCCAATCATGATCCAAAGCAACTGTGGTTTGTAATAACTTTTACAGGACAACACTAAATGGTATTTCTTTATTACTATTTATATTTATCTTTGATTGCTTTAAAAAGACAAAAAGTTAGAAGAGATAATTATCCAAAAGCAAGCTTAACTTGTGGGCTACAATGACACAGCACAGAATTCTACAGTTTTCTGCTTATAAAGAAATTTGCTCTTTCTTGTTGTCAGGTGCCGTCGAGTCAGTATGCGACTCATAGCGACCCTCATAGGGTTTTCAATGGCTGCTTTGGGATTGCCTTGGGAGTGGATTGCCACATCCTTCTCCCATTTTGCGCTGCTGGGAATCGAACTTGGGACCTCAGAGACTGCAGAGCAGCACTCTACCAACTGAGCTAAATCCCAGCCCTTGCTCTTTCTTAGAGAATCTAAAAATCTATTTAAAGAGGGTTAAATTTAAAGTACCAGAGGTGAAAAACACACTTGTGTACATTGTTTGAAAGGGGAGCAACTGCCTTCTCCACATTGAAGAGAGGCCAGTCTCCACCTTTTTCATTCTCTCCCAGAGACAGAGGCACCAGTTAGTAAGTCTGGAAGGA
The DNA here is from genome assembly GCA_007922755.1 of Pedetes capensis. Taxonomy (NCBI): domain Eukaryota; kingdom Metazoa; phylum Chordata; class Mammalia; order Rodentia; family Pedetidae; genus Pedetes; species Pedetes capensis. Next base: position 9,116 of record VMDO01042559.1, on the reverse strand, counting down.
AGAACTGGACATCTTCAGCCCAGGCCTTTCTCCTCCTTCGTCCTTTCCTATCTGCAGAGAACACAGCCCTTCTCACATCTCCCATGTATAAGGTTTTACAGGGCAGGCCATGGCTGTCCAGAACTGGTGAGTCAATCTGCTGATTCTCAATCAGGTATGGCAAACCAACTCCTGTGGCAGACCCAAGCCATGCTCTTCAGCATCATTTTTATTAGTTAGCAAGAACAAACAGAAAACTAAGATTGAAATCTCTATTTTCTAGGTTCTGATGCCTCTTTTTCATGTCAATAACAAAAACTCTTCCTTAGAAAAAATTTAAGATGATTCATAAAAAAATATATTCACTCACCAGATGTGCTCTGGCAAATACTATTGGGAGTCCAAAAGCTGAGACAACGATGCCTGTTGTGAGAAATATGGCAAGCTCCTTACAAGCATTACTCATTGCATCTGTATCGTCCACTAATCTTCTTGCTATGCAGTATGGAATAGGCGAAAGGACATAAAAAAACAGAACAAAGAGGGGCCAGTATTGGCTAGAAAAAGAAAAACAAGTTAATACAGTTTTTGCTATTGTCATTTTCCTACATACAAAATATGCCTTTCTTTTTTCAAGGACTAAAGAAATACTGGGAGTTACAAAACATGCTACAGTTGAAGATCAATAAGCTCAACATTGAAATGAGAAACATTTTGAGTTATATTATCCCTGTAATCAATTATGACACAATAATAAATTTTTCTAACATTAAAAGGAAATGCTAGCCAGGTGTGGTGGTCCATGCCTGTAATACCAGGACTCAGGAGGCTACAAGCAGGGAGATCATGAGTGCAAGGCCAGCCTGGGTTACAGAGCAAGACCTCGTCTCAAAACACCTGCCCTCCTCCCCCCAAAAAAAGGCTTTATAAAAATGGTTTGGGAATCAGGGTCCCAAATTCAAAACACTTTGTTTTTTCATTTTAGCTTATAAACATTTACAGAAAATGGGAATAGTAACACAATAACTTTTAAAATTCAAGATTCATGCCTTTGAAGGCTGGGCACGGTGGCACATGCCTATAATCCCAGCGGCTCAGGAGGTGGAGGCAGGAGAATCGCAAGTTCGAGACCAGAGGCAGTCTGCATACTTTAGCAAGACCCTGTCTCAAAAAAGTGGGAGGAAAAAAAAAAGGGCTGAGGGTGCAGCTTAGTGGTTCAGCACTTGCAAAGCATACAAGTGTGAGTCCCTGGGCTCAATCCCCAGTACCACAAAAAAAAAAAAAAAAATCATGCCTTTGACGTCCTGCTCCAGTGCACAACTAAAACACCTCCAAGCATCCCTTAAGTCAGTAGGAACTCCCAAAATATTACACAGAAATGCAGAAAACCAACTGGGTGTGGAGGCACACACCTGTCATCCCAATACTCAAGAGGCTGAGGCAGGAGGATCAAGATGAGTTCAAGGTTAGCCTGATTTATATACTAGGTTCTAGTCAGCTGGGGTTACACCGTAAGACCTTGTCTTAAAAAACCAACTAACCAAATCAAACTAAAACCAAAACACAAAGATAATAATTGAGCATAATACTGGAAAATAGGTGACTTTTAGTCTATTGGTTAATTAATTATCTTGTGCCAGTGTCACGTCCTGGTTTTCATAACTACACTTAGATGTCACAACTAGGAGAAGCTATGTGAAGGGCACAGGGACCTCTTTGTACAATTTTTGTAACTTGACAGCCTATTTCAAAATAAAAGGTTAAAAAGAAATAAATGGCTTTGAAAAATGACAAGGAATAAATTATACTTCATAGTGGAGATTTGCTTGTACTTAGAAACTTATGATACTACCTACCTACATGTTTTTCCCAAACATTTAAGAGAATAAAAAAATCACAAGTGGAATATATGCTTAAGAAAAAACTCAAACAACACAAAAGCATAAAAAGTGAAAATTTAAAGTTCCTCAAATCTCCTCTGCTTTGAAGGGGAAACCATTGGTGGGGAGGAAGGGGATCAGTGGTGGTATAAAGGGTTATGGGAAGGTGAATATGAGCAATGTACAATGATATGCATGTATGGAAATGTCATAATGAAATCCATTAAATTGTATACTAACTAAAAAAAAAATTACTAAAAAGTAGAAGAGAAGAAAAAAAAATCTCCCCTCTTTTTTCTCTTTTCCACTTTCCTATGGGACTTCTTGCAAACCCTTCCATAATCCTATAGAAACAAACATAAAAAAAAGTGAATTGGTCACTGCATGTTTTTTCATATAGCAATATACCTTGTACATCTTTACGTAACAGCATTTACAGTTCTCATTTTTTATTGCTTTCTAGTATTTTCATTGATGGATGTACCACAATTTAACCATTTTTCTTTTGATGGACATTTATGTCATCAGTTTTCCTTTTCTGCTATTATAAACAAGGCTGCCATGGATACCTATACTCTCCCCAAGTACATATATCTATGCAAACACCTGCAGGTAGATTTGTGTGACAAAGTCTAAAAAGTGGAAGGCTACTCTAAAGACCTACAAGATGTAAGCACACTAGTCTCCAAGAAAACTGCATTTATAGCAACCCCCTGCCCTACAACAGTACCTAGCAGTGCCTGCTTGCCCATATCTTTTATTTGTGCCAACAGATTCCATTTAGTGTTGGGTGAGGTTGAATATATTTTCATGTGCTTATCAGTAGTTCTCTTTTCATAGCTGTTGTGTTGCCTTTTTCTTATTTATCTAAATATTAATTTTGAAAAGTTCTTCCTAAGCGAGGGATGGTAGTGTATGCCTGTAATCCTAGCACTCAGGAGAATGAGGCTTGGCAGAGGCAGGAGGATATGAGTTTAAGGCTAACCTGGGCTAGATAGAAATTCTGCCAAAGGGAAAAAAAAAAAAAAAAAAAAAGAAAAAAATTGCTACATATCTTAAAGGAAGTATTTGCCTACATCATTTTTTTTTAGTCAGTTGTATTCTGTGCTTATATGTGGCATTTTCTATAAAAACACATTTAAAAATTTTCTTGTATTTCATATTATCAACGGGTGTTTAAAGATGAGCTATTGTGTTATCTTACTGCTATAGACTTGACAATTGCTAAAGAATAAGGAACAGTCAAAAATCTTTTTGCACCTTGGTGTTTTGGTTATCTTTACAAATAAATTTTGTTATGATTTTTTTTTCTTTTTGGTGATCCTGGAGATTGAGCCCAAGGCTTTGTTCATACTAGGCAAATACTTTACCACTGACCTGCATCCCTTTACCCCTTAAGATTTTTAAAAAGATTGGTAAATGAACATTTCTCTGAATTACTTTTACAGTAGAAAACGAAATATTTTTAAAGCTTTGAAAGTAGAAAAATTCTACCCTTAAACACTCAAATAGACAAAAATTTTTACATACTTGTATATTGGAAGGGCACATCCAAGCATCAAAAACATCAGCCCAATTGCTCCTCCAAAGGACAAACTAATCAAAGCTGGAAAGCAAATAAAATGTTCAACAGGGATATCAATTAAACTTAGTATTTTTTAATATTAGTAGTCTGAACATTACCTGAATTTCAAGAAGTAAAACAAAACCACATCAACCAACCCCTCCAAACTGAAATGTATTAAAAGTGAGTTGTGTTCAAGTGTTAATTATGTAGTCTCGGAATAAGTCTTCTGTGGTATCTTCAAGGCAAAATAAAGTGATACAGGTTGAGCACCATCCCTAAACTGAAAAATCAAAATCTGAAACTCTCAGAGCACTGACATGATGACAGTGGAACATTCTACACCATATAACTTTGTCTCATGCACAAAATTATTAAAAATATTGTATAAAATTACTTTCAGGCTATATATGAGGCATATATGAGACATAAAGGAAATTTTACATTTAGATGTGGTTCCCACCTCAAATTTGTGATCAGCCTACCTCTGCCTCCCAAATAGCTGGGATTATAGGTGTATGACATGGTATCTAGCACGTTGGACATTTTTTTCTATCCATTTTTGAGTTTTTGTTTTTTGTTTTGAGAAGAGGTTTTGCTATGTATATGCAAATATCCTAAAATCTGAAAATATCTAAAATATGTATCTTACTTACCCTACAGAACATTACAGTTTTGAAGAGCAGTATGTGGAGAAACTCCAAAGTCCCAAGTTTACTAGATTTTAGAAGCCTCACCTTATGGGAAAAGCTCTTCCAATCAGCTCCTGCTTTTTACACATATACCCTCACCACCCAAAAAGCCAGTAGAGCCAGGCTCAGTCATGTACACCTGTAGTCCCAGCTATTCAGAAGATTGAGGCAGGAGGAACACTTGAAACCAGGAGCTCAAGGCCAGCCTGGGGAACATAGCAAAACCTCTTCTCAAAACAAAAAACAAAAACTCAAAAATGGATAGAAAAAAATGTCCAATGTGCTAGATACCATGTCATACACCTATAATCCCAGCTATTTGGGAGGCAGAGGTAGGCTGGTCACAAATTTGAGGCCCAAAGCAGCCTGCACAGCTTATCAAGACTGTCTAAAAATAAAAAAACAAAATGGATTAGAGGCACAGCTCAGTGGTAGAGCACTTGCCTAGCAGCATGCTTGAGGCCTTGGGTTCTACCCTCTAATACCGGAAAAAAAAAAATACCCAAAGATGCCTGTAGTTGATGATTTTATTTTTTGCAGTACTAAAGGGTTGAACTCAGGACCTCACACATACTTTGTAAGCGCTCTGCCACTGCACTGCACTCCTTGTCCCCTTTTTATTCATTTTTATTATTTTTTTTTTTGTGGTACTAGAGTAGAGAGCTGAACCCAGGGTGCTGTGCAACTCTACCACTGAGCTGCACCCTCTAGCCCCATTTTTGTTTTTTATCTTGAGACAGGGTCTCACTAAGTTATACAAGCTGCCTCTGGCCTTGAACCTGTGATCCTCCTGCCTCTGCCTCCCAAGTTGTTGGGTTACAGGCATGAGCCATGGTGCCAGTCAACAGTGTGTTAAAATATACTGGGTGTGTGTGTGTGTGTGTGTGTGTGTGTGTGTGTGTGTGTGTGTGTGTGTGTGTAGCTGTAGCAACTATTTCACCTGTAGAATGCATCTATCTTGTGATGTCACTATATTTTATTGCAATAACACTGTTGAATGGTCATGAATAAACTCATGTTTTCAAGCCCAAATGTTGCCTTGTGACAACTTCACTCATGTTTGTACTCTCATTAGCTTATGCAATTCTTAAACATCAGAGTAATACAGGATTTTGACCATTATCACATTTATTCTGTCATAAAAAGGAAATATCTTTCTAGATATTAAGGTTTTTATCACAACTTTAGTATTGCAAAATTTTTCAACATGACACATCACAACAGTGAAGAAGTTTTCAATGAATTATATGCAGATGCTTTGATTGTCCAAGTGACTTTGAAGTATATAGTAGGGATCTGGAAGAAGTAATTTATTGGAAGATAGATATAATGGTATAAAAAGGTAGTATTCTTTTTGGATCAACTAGACTTTATTTGGTGCACCTAAAGATTACCATAACTACAATTTACAAGGGCTAGGATTTAGCTCAGTTGGTAGAGTGCTGCGCTGCAGTCTCTGATGTCCCGAGTTCAATTCCCAGCACCACAAAAATGGGAGAAGGGCCTGGCAATCCACTCCCAAGGCAATCCCGAAACAGTCAGCCTTTGAAAACCCTATGAGGGTTGCTATGAGTCCGATACCGACTCCATGGCACCTAACAACAACAACAACTTATAAAATAAAATAGAGATACAAACAATTTCTACTAGTGGCAGTTTGGGAATAGATAATTCATGATCCAAATGAATGAAGTATAGAACCGGCCCCTTCCTCTTGTACTGCTGAAAGAGTTCCTTACAAAGATTCACCTTTTAGGCTTTCAGGAAAACTTAAAGACCACGTTTTAGCAAAAATAATCACTGGTGCAAAAAAGAGCCCCACTAGAGCATGTAGAGTATGCTCTTCAAAATGGAAAGCAGAGTAAAACTAGATATATTTGCAAAACTTGTTGTGTAACATTGCACGTGGCAGAATGCTATGCAGTTTATCAAATCAAAAAATTATTAAAAGTTATTTAGAAGACAACTGAGTAGACATCCAATGAAAGAAGTGAACCATGTAGCTCTCTGAGGTAGCATTCCAGGAAGAGGCACATGCATGTGCAGACGCCCTGTTTACCGTATGTGGCTTCTTGCTTAGTTATCACAGCTCCAACTTCATATTGATGTGTAGAGCAGAGAGCAGGTTCATTGGTGGTTGATGCTTGTGTCCCACTTAGCACTCAATAACAAATATTTGTACAATGTAGCAGAGTGGAAGAACTGAGAATTAGAAGGTGCTAGATTGTGGACCCTACTTGCCACTAAGTACCTGTCTAAATAGCTTATCTGACTCTTAGTTCTTTCTTCTATAAAACAAGAGGGACTAGATCTAAAAGTCAAGTAATTGGCCAGCTGTGGGGAGGCAAGCCTGTCATCCTAGCACTCAGGAGGCTAAGGCAGGAGGATTACCAGTTCAAGGCTAGTACAGGCTACACAGAGATCCTGACTCAAATAAATAAATAAATAACTTTAAAAAGGCAAATAATTCTTTGAACAGTAAAGAGATTATTAAAAACATTCTGAAGAAGTAAAAAAATCATCTCCACTTTTTGAAATGTAGTTGCCGAAAAGCTAAGTTCACTACTATAAATACTATATAGTAACACCTCATTTATTTAGAAGTCATCATCCAGAACATAGCTTAGAATCCTAGAGAAAGCAAAGATAACTACAGAGACAAAACAGTTGTGGCAAAGCCTACAAACTAAAGCTAACTGTCTTTATACACAGACCCTAAGCTTACTCAGAAATTATTATTTCATTTTCTATGAAATTATTATTGCATGAGTTCAAACAAAGTTAAAAAAAAAAATTATCTTAAAGAATCAACCAGAAAGCCAGGCGTGGTAGTACATGCCCAAAATACCAGCACTCTGGAGGCAGAGGCAGGAGGATTCAGGAGAGTTCAAGGTCAGCATGGTCTACATGGCGAGTTCCAGTGCAGCCATGCCTACACAGTGAGACCCTGTCTAAAAAAACAAAACAAAAGAAACAACCAAAACAAAAATATCAACTAAAGCCAGACACAGTGGCATATACCTATAATCTCAGCTCTCAAGATGTGGAGGCAGCAGGATCATGAGTTCTAGGCCAGCCTAGGCTATCCTGTCTCAAAAATAAGTAAATAAATACATACATACATACATAAATAAATAAATAAATAAATAAATAAATATGCTTGTGTATATATTTCTTTTAAAAGGAAATGCATGTACCCAGAACAAAATTCAGTGCAAAATATCCTTTTCGTCCCCAAAGTAATCACTGGTACCTGTATCGCAATTTTATAACTTTACCTTGTTTTCTACATGGAAATACATCAGACCTAGAAGAAAGAGCTGCTCTCTGAGAGAAGATGAGAAAAAAATTTAAATCAGGCAGGAAAAAAAAAAAAACCTCAAAAAAGCATATTTACAGCGATCTTGGCAAGAGGTAGGTAGCTTTAGGACCTTGATGGTCTCTAGCATGGCTCTGTTCTATAACAAAGAATAATTTCTTTTCAAAAAGGAAAGCCTAAGTTCTTTGAGAACACTCTTAAAAGTTTAGTGGAGGGCCAGTCATGGTGGTGCATGCCTGTAATTCCAGCTACTAGGGAGGTGGAGACAGAGGATGGCAAGTTTGAGGCCAGAGGCAGCCTGTGTAATTTAGAGAGACCTTCAATAAAAAAAAAAAAAAAAAAAAAAAAAAAAAAAAAAAAAAATAGGTTAAGGGTACAGCTTTGTGGTAGAGCAAGTGCAAACTTGGTGTGAGGCCCTGGTTTAACTCTCAGGTGCCATAAACACACATACAAAAAGTTAATTTGGCTGGGGATATAGCTCAGTGGCACAGCATCAGCCTAGCAAGCTCAAGCCTTTGTTCCAGAACTGGAAACAGACAAAAAATAAAAATAAATAAATAAATAAATAACAAAAAAATGGGCATGATACATATCTGTGCCTGTAATCCCAGCATTTAGGGAGTCTGAGGCAGAAGGACCATCTGGGCTACATAACCAAACCCTGTCTGAAAAACAGAACACAAAGTTAATTAAACAAAAAAAAAAAAAAAAAAGCTTCAGGTACCAAAAACCAACTTTTAAAAATAAATTAAATTAAGACTTTTATTACAACTGTTGTTGACTCTTAATACTGGAAGAAAATTATCAATGCACTTATATATTCCTTAGGATCTAATTTCTTTGAAATACCATGTTTTGTTTTGTTGCAGTTTTTTATTTTGAGAAAGAGTCTTGCTCTGTATCTTAGGCTGGCCTGGAACTCATGATCCTCCTGCCTCAGCCTACTAAATGCTGGGATTACAAGCATGCACCACCACGCCCTGCTTTCAAATGCTACTGTATAATGAAAAAGGCCATTGGAATTGTTTGGGGAATCAAGATACCCTGAGATAATACTTCTTTTCTATCAATACTCACTATTATAAAGATGTTCAAAAACAATTTTATGTGACATCTCATCTCCTATTCACACTGGATAGAAGCCAGTGAGAGTAAATAAACTGCTCTAAAATGTTCTCAAAATCTGTAAAGTGTTTTCAGTCTTACAAAATCAGCAAGTAGGCTGATTTCTATATACAAACTATTGTCTTAAATGACACATCAAGGTAAGAATTTATATAGTAATTGAGTGATGCAATATTTGGAAGACAAAACTCCTGAGTCTGGTTTCTACTCCCAAAGCCTTTAGGGTAGGATGGAACAGCCCAATTATCTAGCAAAATTCCCTAAAGACAAAGTGCTGGTTCTGTGATTACAAATAAATTAGAATAGAAAGGGCTAAGTTCCTTAGCCTGGGAGTGACCAGAAAATACAAAAAATCACAAAGTAGTATGTACTTTACGGTCTCTGATCATAGCATACTCCTTAATACAAAGATGATAAGTTAACAAGAAACATCCTGATAAACTATCAAGACCATAAAATCCCACTGAAACCAAAAAAAAAAAAAAAAAAAAAAAAAAAAAAAAAAAAAAAAAAAAAAAAAAAAAAAAAAAAAAAAAAAAAAAAAAAAAAAAAAAAAA
>VMDO01042558.1:0-10468 GCA_007922755.1 Pedetes capensis | reverse complement strand
ATGCAGATGACACCACTTTGCTTGCTGAAAATGAAGAGGATTTAAAACATTTACTGATGAAGATCAAAGATCATAGCCTTCAATATGGGTTACGACTAAACATCAACAAAACAAAAATCCTTATGACTGGGTCAGCACGCAACTTCACATTAAATGGAGAAAAGATTGAGGTTGTCCAAGATTTTACTTTGCTTGGCTCCATAATCAACACCCGTGGAAGCAGCAGTCAAGAAATCCAAAGACGCATTGCTCTAGGAAAAGCTGTGGCAAAAGATCTCTTTAGAGTATTGAAAAGCAAAGATGATACATTGAAGACAAAGGTGCGTCTGACTCATGCCATGATATTTTCAGTGGCATCATATGGTTGTGAAAGCTGGACATTGAACAAGAGGGACAGAAAAAGAATTGATGCTTTTGAATTGTGGTGCTGGAGACGTCTATTGAATATACCATGGACTGCCAAAAGAACCAGCAGATCTGTCCTAGAAGAAGTACAACCAGAGTGCTCCTTGAAAGCAAGAATGGCCAGACTGTGTCTTACATATTTCGGACATGTAGTCAGGAGAGATCAATCCCTGGAGAAGGACATCATGTTTGGAAGAGTGGCAGGTCAACGCAAAAGAGGAAAACCCTCCACCAGATGGATTGATACAGTGTCTGCAACAATGGGCTTAAACATAAATAAGATGGTTTGCCTGGTACAGAATCGGCAAGTGTTTCGATCTGCTGTACATAGGGTCACTATGAGTTGGACTCGACTCGACGGCACCTAACAACAACAACAAGCTTCACTAAGCATTCATGTGATTAAATCTACTACTGAGATGTCAATGGAAAGTCTCTTGAAAAAGGAGATGATCAGTAATCCTTTGATTTATTCTTCATGCTCTCAGCTGGATTTGTGTCCTGGGATTGGTGCTGGGCTAGCCTTCTCAGAGTAGGTCGTAGAGACTCCATGCAGAAAGACCCTGAGTCTTTATTATGGTGCTATCATGACCAACTCTAAACCAACTCTTTCCAGACCTACTTTGAGAGAGATTAAATTTCTAGTGTATTTATACTTAGTTATCTGCAAGGATTTTGTCTCTTAAAGCCAACCCTCTCTTACCTAATATACTGTTGGAGGGCAGAGAGACTTTTATACAAGTAAGAACATTCCTAACATGTTTAAAAGGTATTTACTTGATATTAGATGGCTTTGTGGTAATTACAGATTTCCAAATAGGTCCAAAGCCTGCCAAGAAAATCATAGTCTATTATATGTAAATCCAAAGCTGTACTTTTTCTGAAATCCTCAGAATTGGATAGTTTATTGTGCTAAGGTTTATTTTTCAGCCATTTCAGCCACTTCTTCCAAATTAATGCAGGGGAGAGCTGATATAAAATACTATTATTTTTACCTGGGCAAAATCTGAAGCTGACAGAATAAGAAAGAATTATATTTTAGAAAACTAGATTCCCTTTTTAAATCTATGTCCTTCCTATCTTACAGTAATTTTAGCTGGCATTATGAAGGAACCTGTCCACAATGATGGTACAAAAAATCTTTCTAATAATTATCCACATACTTACCCATTTAATTGAAGTTATTGTAATACAGCATTACAAAAGGAAAATCCTACTCAACAGGAGAGTCAGTTTAAGGATTATCTTCCAACAAGATCTGGCCGTGATACAGAGCTTAGATGCTAAACGAAAGAAGAAAATGAACCATATAATTATTTAGGAGGCAAACCTATACAGTTGGCTTTGCTTTTGTCCTGAGAATATTCTCTAATTCATTTCTTTCTCAGAATCTTGTGATAGAATAAAATTGTCAAAACACTCATATTCAGTTTTTCCTTCTTTTATTTACTAACTCAATCCTTCCATTACATCTCCAAGCCCCTACCCTGGGCTAAGCACTAATCTCATCTCTAATATTGTAGGAATCAGCAATATTGAGACAAGTCATATCTTCTTGGAGTTTTCTTTCTTATGGAGTGACATAGAAAATAACCATAAGAAGTGGGATAGTGTAACAAGATATTGAGATTGAAAGCAATTTGAGACAAAGGGAGGTCAGGTCAGATCTCCCTGAGGATGTGTGATTTGAGCTGAGACCTAGATGAAGGTGAGGCAGTCTCGTGGAAATGCAGAGCAAGAGCCATCCGGGCAAGGGAACAGAGAATGACATTGCCTTCGGGTTGGAACATGCTTTACTGATTCAAAGTTTCTAGGGCAAAGTAGAAAAGAGGGAGTGTGATCAGTGCTGAGATCAGAGAGGTAGTTAGGACTGGATCATACAGGACCTTGAAGCTGTTTGTATTTTATTCTAAGTTCTTCAAACATGAGAGGCAACAAAAGTGACAGTTTTGTTATTCTCTAGTGGTCTACAGCTTCCCACTTAAACTTAGAAAATTAAGGATATGATCTCTTATGTCTTCATATCCATACAATTTAAGGGACTATAAGTGACAGGAATTATTTGGTATATCACAAGCACTCTTTATTTATTATTTATTTATTTATTTTTGCAGTACTGGGGGTTGAACCCAGGGCCTCGTGCTTGCACGCTTTACAAGTGCTGTACCATTGAGCTGCACCCCCAGACCATTTTTTTTTCTTTTTGAGACAGGGTCTCACTAAATTTTGCAGACTGCCTCTGGACTAGAACTTGTGGTCCTCCTGCCTCTGCCTCTCGAGTCCCTGGGATTACAGCCACTGCATCCGGCTACAAACAGTCATATTAATAGGAATATGGAGGCTAGGATAAGTTACAGAGCCTCGTAAGCTATATTAGATCATGAATCTTACTCAATTATGAGCCTCTTTATTCATACTGAAAGCATACAGAAATAGTGAACTCAACCTCACCGGTTAGTAATATATTAAGTTGATTAAATATCGATTTTTAAATTTTAGGTCTGCCCTTTCATATTTAACAATACTTTATATTTGTGTTTTCCTATTTATTACTTTGTATATATATATATTTTTTTCAGTACTAGAATGTTGAACCCAGGGCCTCAGATGTATTGGGCAAGTGTGCTACTGCTCAACTGCACCCTGGGCCCCTTCTTTATTTTTTATTTTGAGACAGGGTCTCCTTAACTTGTACAGCTTGCCTCTGGTCTCACACTCATGATCCTCTTGCCTCAGCTTCTCAAGCCTCTGGGATTACAGGCATGTGCCATGGCTTGTATATCCATTTTTCAAAAAAACTGAGCCAGGGTCTCACTAAATTATGCAGGCTGCCTCTAGCCTTGGACTTGCAATCCTCCTGACTCTGCCTTCTGTCTTGCTGGGATTACAGGCATATACCACCATGCCCTACTATATATCCATTTTCAGATCTATCTTTGAAAAGCTCTTGTTGTTGTTGTTGTTAGGTGCCGTCTCATAGTGACCCTTATAGGGTTTTCAGTGGCTGATTGTTTTGGGATTGCCTCAGGAGTGGAATGCCATGTCCTCCCGTTTTTGTGGTGCTGGGAATTGACCTCAGGACCTCAGAGACTGTGGAGTGATGCTCTACCAACTGACCTAAACCCCAGCCCTGAAAAGCTGTAGTAAATAATTAAATATACAGAAAAGTGAGCATACAAAGAAACAGTAATATCAACCTGCATACTTGTGAAAACATTCTTACATTATTGGCAAAGTGCATCAAGCATGTTCTGATCAGTGGATTTATATAATGGAATGAAGCATAAGAAGCAGACTCTGTTTTATTTATAGGATCTAAGTCAGAGAGAGTGAACCCACACGGAGTGGCCTTCTCCTATAAGGGACACACAGACCACCAGTCCGCTTGCTCCTGTATCTCTCTGCTTCAACATCTTTGTCTTTTAGTCAGTTACTACATGTGAGCATGCCATCAAGACAAAGTAGTCCATCAGTTGCCTTGGCCTTAAACCACAAGGAGGAAAGAAGATATTAATCTTTTGCAGATGTGAAAATCCTATGCTCATTTCTTAAGAGTATAGGATAATGAGAAAGAATTTGGACATATGAGTTAAATAGAAGTATACTTGAACCTGCAAGGGGTACTTCACATTGGGCAGGTTGCTAAGCTTCTCTGAGTCTTTCTTTTCATGAGTATAATATGAGGATGACAGTTTCCTCATGGGACTTGTTGTTATTGTTATTGTTGTTGTTATTAGGTGCTGTTCAGTCAGAGTCTGACTCATAGTCACCCTATGTACAACAGAACAAAACACTCCCCAACACTGTGCCATGCCCGGCACTATTGTCAGTGCTTCTCTGCTATTCATAGGGTTTTCAATGGCTGATTGTTTTGGGAATGGGTTGCCAGGTCCTTCTCCCAAGCCTGTAGCCCCTGGTGTTCCCAGGCAGTCTCCCATCCAAGTACTAACCAGGTCCGACCCTACTTAGCTTCAGAGATCTGATGGGATCGGATGACACAGTGGCACAGCTGCAAGCTTATGGGACTTAGAGAAAGATAAATAAGTATAGGAGACCTTTCGCAAATATTGGACCCCAGATTTTTCCTAGAAACCTGCATGATATCATCTTAATCTCAAAGGTCCTTAAATTTTTTATTCCCAAGTGGAATCATTCCATTCCCACACCAATAGGATCTGGACTCGTTACTGAAGAGAACATGAAAAAATGCACACATGCATACACACAAGCACCATATGCACATACAAATCAGCTTGTTATGATTTCAAGTTAAAACTTTATTACTTTTGTTTTAAGTTCTTTGCAAGCCTTATAAAGGTCAAGAATCCTGTGCTCTTTAAAATCAGTCCCAAGGAAGACAAAAGAAAGAAGAAGGAAGAGGTGAGGAACAAAGCCCAATGATTTAGGGTAGCAATAACTGAAATATTGGAAAGGTTGAAAATTTGTCATATTTATGCTAAAATTAAAGACTTAGTTTTGATGATGACAGCATAAGTCATTAGGCATTCAATATCATTCACTTCTTGTGAGGATTTCTATTAAAGAAGAATGAAAAATTTGGGTGAGCTGGATGTGGAAGTGCACACTTGTAACCCCAGAAACTGAGAGGCAGAAGCAAGAGTCACAGGTTCAAGGCCAGAGGAAGCCTGCATAACTTAACTTGTCTCAACTGAAAAAATAAAAGAGGGCTGCTGGTGTAGCTCAATAGCAGAATGCTTGCAAAATATGCATGAGGCCCTGGGTTCAACACCTGCACCCTCGTACTGCCAAAAAAATGCACAAGTATCCATGAAAACTTCAATGTTAAATTTCTCTTTCTTTGTAACTGAGTTACTATGTCTAACTAATTTCTATAAGTTTTACAAAGTATCTTCAGTAGTAAAGGCTATATTCAAAAAGTCCCCTTTTTTTATTCTTGTTTCTTACTCCAGAGAAGTGATCATTTCACTCTGTTAAAAGTTCTCAAACTTTATAATTGATAACATCTTAAAAATGCAGATTTCTACCTCTGTACCAAGATATATTAGTTAAGAGGACCTATGATAGGGTGATGTATAAGAAGGAGCTCATATCGGAAATTTCTAATGGTTGAGATGTATACTGGTAATTCCCAAATAACATTGTTTTATTTGTTTTTGCTGATATTATTTCATCTATTTGAAATGTTCAAGTAATATTAAAAGATGGTGTAGGATTACTGCTTTAACAAAATGAGGAATAGGTTAAAAAATAAAATTGACTCAGAAACATAGCTCCTTGAAAGAAGATAGGGTGTATTCATTTTTGAGCCCTCAGGTTACTGCTGGCCACTCCGGGAGTGTTTGTGGGATAAATTAATAATGTGAATGAATCTTTGTCTTTTAAAAATGAATAAATGCTATCCAAATAAAATAGAAATACAAAAAATACCTCTATAGATTTAAATTTCTGTCTAGACTCCCAAACAGCAATAGCTATTTTATACAGTGCAGGAATATTGTTCATACTTACTAACTCTGACCCTGAAAATGTCTATTACAAATAACTGAGCTCTCTAATAGTTCATAATGACCCTGTTCCTCGAGCAGAACTAATCAGTGATTTGGAATCAAACAGGCAATTCTAAAAATGAGACATTCCTTGCATCGATTCTTATGTGGCCATCATCTTTGCACTAGAGGAGACAATTGAAATATGTTAGCATCAATCAATATTATGAATAAACTTTCCAACAAAGCATGATGACTATGACCTGTTATGACATTAATGTCTTTCTCAACCCCTAGTCCCAATTATTTGCTGTGAGAAAGTTAGTATTACTCTGGGAAACTCATAAGTGCTTTTGAATGGATAATATTTAAGATTTTTAAAGTTTTTTTTTTTTACCTCCTTTTGAACTGTTTACAGTAATATGAGTTCCCTACTTATATTATGCTTGCAGCCATAGCACTGTGGCGTCCGATCCCATCAGATCTCGGAAGTTAAGTAGGGTCAGACCTGGTTAGTACTCGGATGGGAGACCACCTGGGAACACCAGGTGCTGTAGGCTTGGGAGAAGGACCTGGAAACCTACTCCTAAAAATCAATCTGCTATTGAAAACCCTAGGAATAGCAGAGAAGCACTGACAGTAGTGTTTTGCCTGTTGTATATAGGGTCTCTCTGAGTTGGATTCTAACTCTACGGCATCTAACAACAACTTATATTATGCTTTAAATGTTTTAAAATATGTCATAAAATTTATAGTATTCATATTGACTGATGGTACATATAAAATTCTCAGAGGTATTTTTAAAACATACTGATTTTTTTTCTAGAAACAAATCCATTTTGTTCCATAAATTGGTTGTAGAAAACATTAGAAGCGGCTCCATCAGTTATAGAAAACAAGGGGTCCAAGACCATGAAATAATTGTGATGGGTTTCATTTAGCCCCACACGGAGAAGAATATCTCTTGGTCAGCCTGTAACTTAAATCCTAAACCACCAATTTAAAGGTGCAAGCTGCTATCCAGAGGCCTGATCAGGTTAAAGAGCTAATCTAACTCAATGCACGTTTATCAAAATGAGGTATAAAATAGTAAGAAAAGTAAACTTATAAGTTTAGGGTCAGAAAGTTCTTACTCTCCTAACTGTTAGATATTTTAATTTGTTATGTACCTTAAATGATTTATAGTGAGTACATTTATCCCATGAAAAACTCATCTAGAAACCCTTGGTACCTATCTCCCTTGGTCAAAGTTTGATCTCAAATATAAGGCAATTAATTTTTCTCATCTTTCCTGGTAATCAAATGACTTTGAGATAACTATACCTAACTTCATATAAGTGAAAGAGTAAATACCAAGTTTATTTTTAAATCATATAGAAAAAATGATTTTTCTATAAATCTTTATAATGTGTCCAGGTAAGAGCTGAATCAGTACATATCCCATATCATTGAAAACATCAAAGTTTAGGAAGACTTATTACCCATTCAAAAGATATGTTTTCAGTTTTTTGGTTTTGTTGTTGTTATTCTTTCTTTCTCTCTCTCTCTCTCTCTCTCTCTCTCTCTCTCTTTTTCTTTCTTTTAGTGGCACTAGGGATTGAACCCAGAACCTTACACATGCTAGACAAGCACTTGGCCACTGAAATACATCAATCCTTTGTTTGCAGTTATTTCTTCTTAAATATTTAAGATTTAAAAAAGATCTCTAAAATTAATATCAAGTCTATTTAGTACTTTTTATATTCAGATATGATCCTAATTTATGTATTTTTAACAATGCAGAAAAATCCTTTAGCATTTACATGTTTAACTGTTCAAGTTCTATTGCTAATATGTTGTTGTTGTTGTTGTTGTTGTTGTTGTTAGGTGCTGTCAAGTTGGTATCTGACTCATAGCCACCCTACGTACAACAGGTGAAACAGTATTATTACTGCTTCTCTGCTATTCATAGGGTTTTCAATGACAGATTGTTTTTTGGGAGTGGGTTGCTGGGTCTTTCCTCCAAGCCTATAGCACCTCATGTTACCAGGCAGTCTCCCATCCAAGTACTAACCAGGCTTGACCCTGCTTAGCTTCCCAGATCTGACAGGACTGGTCACCACAGTTGGTAAGGCTGCAGGCATTGCCAATATACTTTTTATTAATTCACTAATTCTTTAAGACTATCTGAATGAATACCATATGAACTTGAAATCCTAGTAGAGTGCCTTATAAAAGTTTGAGAATTGACCAAAATCAAACTTGAAGGAAACCTTACCTTTATACTAAACTCTTGTGGATGTGATGCATTGTTGTTGTTGTTAGGTGCTGTCAGGTCCAATTGTTAGGGACTCTATGAGCAACAGAAGAAGCACTCCCTGACATTGTGCTAGGCACAAAATAAAAAAGTGGCACGCTAGAGCTCTCAGAGTAGATAAGAAGGGAACAATGTTATGATCCATATTACAAGTCACAGTCATAGTTATTTTATGAAAATCTCTTCTTCAGGAGAATATTAATAATTTGCCTGGGAAAACCCCTCAAGGTACTTAATTTTGTGTGTTAAAAGAAAATCCCAGTAATTTCATGAAGGAGTTCCCTTCAAAGAAGCATCATACAAATTCACTGGTAGGGTTTTAATAGTGTTTTAGAAATACAAATTGTTTGTGGCATTGCTCTCTAAATATTTTTTATCATTCAGGATTATAAATGTAAAAACTTGACTATATTCCATATTGAGAATATGTCAGAAATCTTTCTGATACTTATGAGTCACTACATTGAAATAACTAGTCCCTGAGTTTGGCCATGTTCATTTCAAGAGAGGTACACGTGTACATTGCATAATTAATGTTTCAGAAGTTGTTAATTCTCAACCTGCTGTCTTAGTGCTGAGTTTCTACTTTGACATATTATAATTCATTTCAGTTCAAAGTTATATAATGGCTTAATTTTGAAAAATAAAAATGATTATCCTTCAAAGGTTAGTTTCTGGCTCTATTTTGAAGATGATGCATATTGACAACATAATCACTTTATGAATATGAATATTGTGAAGAAGATGTGTAATAGAGTTATGGAAAAGTACCATAATGCTTTGTAATAGAGCCCATAAAAATACAATGCTTGTCAAAAAGTGGGAGGCTTTTTAAAAATCATTTTACAATGAAAGTCAGAACAGTGCTATAAAGATGAAAAACTGCTGCCTCTTGGAAAATGATATCTTTGGGAAAACAGTACTGCAAGTTCATAATGCGGAGGTTGACTTATAAAGTGATTTACTTTTTCCAATTAAGTATCAATATAATCAAATTCTGATAGTAACATGCACAAAAGTTTCTCTGTGAATTGAGAAATGTCTTTATTCAACTTGACATATTCCAGCCATTCTTAGTCAATAGCTCCCTCTTTAGACCTATGAGAGTTATCAGCACTTATTTATGCCTTGATAAGTCAAATCAATTTGGACTATGTGGGCACCTGTTGAAATCTAGCCACTCTATTGATTATGGAACAAGAAATCCTACTTATAGAACAAATAAAATCTCTGGAAATACAGAGTTAAAAGTAATTATACTAATAATTGCCAAAGTCTGAATAAAATGTTTTAATCATGAATTTAATACTTTTATATAGTGATTTTAATAGCAATGTTTTTAGGTGCCATTGAGTCAAATCCAGCTCATCATGACCCTATGTACAATAGAATGAAACACTCCCCAGTTCTGTGCCAGGCATGATCTTATTTACGTTTAAGTCCATTGTTGCAGCTACTGTGTCAATCCATCCAGTTGAGGGTCTTTCTTTTTTTTGTGGACCTGCCACTCTCCCAAACATGATATCCTTCTCCAGTGATTAGTTCCTCTTGACAATATTTCTAAAATACCTAAGATGCAATCTAGCCATCCTTGCTTCCAAGGAGCACTCTGCTTTCACTTCTTCTAGTAGATCTAGGAAATCTAGGAAACAGATCTAGGAAAGATCTGTTGGGTCTTTGGGCAATCCATGGTATATTCAATATTTGTCTCCATCACTATAATTCAAAAGCATCAATTCATAAAACCTTCCAAATTCTATAGCCTATTTTCACCTCATCTCGTGAGTTAATATATTCAACTCTAAGTTTTGAGGCTTATTTTTATATTTGGACATTACATTTTCTTATTTTTGAGCTTCTCAGTATGTTTGCATCTTTGTCTTGCTCTGCCTGAGCATGAAGCTCCAAAGGGATATTCTCATGATGGGCTTGGGTAGTTTTTCCTAGATTTAGTTATTATAGATTTCCAACTTCAACTAGCACATTTTTTACTGAAGGATACCAAAGCCATTACCATGCTCAATTAATAAGGCTATTCCCTTCACCCAAATGACATGATTATTTCCCCAAAATTAGGGACTCAGTAAGTTTCTGAGTATTAAAAAAATTAATAGTGTCACATACCACTAAAGGAAATAAAATAAAGATCATTAGTTACACCATTATAAAGACATAACCACACTTCATATTTAACATATGCCCTTTGGTTTATTTTTATAGAGATGTGTGTTTTTATAAAATTAGGATGAAACTGAAAATGTGATTTTGTACCTTGTTTTTTGGTGGTACTGGGCTTTGA
>VMDO01042557.1:0-10475 GCA_007922755.1 Pedetes capensis | reverse complement strand
CATAAAAAACATAAAAAGTTGGGCAGAAATGAAGCAATTTCAATATTAAAACAGTTTTCTAAGATCAACATTTAGTCTTAAAAACACTAAGTGGCAATATTTGCTTTTAAAAGAAGAAAAAATTAAAATGGTGATCACTTCTTTTTAAGCATATAAGATTTAAGACATGCATTTACATCCACTTTCACCTATAAGACGATGAAAATTGGATTAAATAATACAACTGAAGAAAATGAGAAAGGAGAAACAATGGAGACTTTTAAAAGATAGGGGAGCTGTGATAAGAATGATATGATTCAACAAGTTGAAAGTTAAATGTTTGAGAAGAGATCAATGAGTCTGAGCATAGCAATGAAGCCAATACTGTGTCAGAAACTGGCAAAACGTCAGAAATTACAATTAGTAGGTAACTCCAAAGGTGTTGATATAGGACTATTTCAAAACAATAATTCAAAGAGGGGAATTATTTCACACTCCCTCTAGGAAGTAGTTCAGCCTCCTAATCAACAATAAAATAGAAGAGAGTTAAATAAGAGGATTCTGTATCTGGGAGTTACTGACACCAGCAAGAAAGAGGATTTTTTATTCAAGTCTTTAAGCTTTGAGAAAAACAAGGGCATGTTCCTCTCTTATGATTTTCTATCTTTAGCTCTTTGCACATGTCATTATAATACTTGAATATGTCTTTCGAGTTTCCCCTTTGGAATGTTCTGTTGAATTATTTAACCTTGTTAAGTCTTCCTTTTACTTTAGCAGCTCATTTTTCAAGTGCAAGTTCTAGAGTGTCTTTTCATATATAATTTGGTCTTTTCTTCTTTTCCTGTTTATAACTTTTTGCTTTCCTCATGGATAATGTCTTTAATGTCATGACACAACTAATCTGGTCTTCTATCATTAGTGTCTAATATATCAAATCTACTCTTGAGATGGTCTTTGAACCCAAGAGTGATATACTCAGGGTCATATCTTGGCTCCTGTATACTTGTTCTAATTTCCTTCAGGTTCAGTTAGAACCTGCATATGAGCGGTTGATGGTCTGATCAACAATCAGTACCTGGTCTTTTTCTGACTTATGATATCAAAGTTTTATATCATCTTTTCCCACAAGTGTAGTCAATTTGATTCCTGTATGTTCCATCTGATCAATTACATGTGTAGAGTTGCTATTTATGTTGGTAAAAATGTATTTGCAGTAAAAAAGTTATTGAATTGACAAGATTCTATCACACAATCTCCAGCATAGTTTCTATCACCAAGGCCATATTTTCCAACCTCCAAGCCTTCTTCTTTATTTCCAACTTCTGCATCTCAATCACCAGTAATTATACATGTACCCTGGTTGCATGTTGAATCAATTTCAGACTTCAGAAGATAGTTAAAACCTTCCATTTCTTCATTTGTGGCCTTAGTGGTGGGTGCATAAATTAGAATAACAATCATATTAACCTGTCTTCACTGTAGGGTATGGATATTATTCTATTGTTGACAGCATTATATTTCAGGACAGGTCTTGAGATGTCTTTCTTGATAATGAATGCAACTCCATTTCTCTTTAAGTTGTCATTGCTATCATAGTAGACCATGTGATTATATGATTCAAAATGGCCCATACAAGTTCTTGTTAGTTCACTAATGCCTGGAATGCTGCTTTTTATGCACTCCATTTCCCTTTTGATGATTTCTAATTTTCCTAAGCTTATATTAAGTACATTTCGTGTTACAAAAATGTATGTTTAGAGTTTTTTCTTCTGACTGTGAGTTATGCCACATCAGCAAATTGAGGTTGCTTAGCAGTGCTTCATTTCCATCAGTAAGGTTGACCATACTTTGAGGAATCAACCATACCCCTGTCAATTTTTGAGTGTCTTCTAACCTGGGGAGGGGTAGGCTCGTTGTACAGCATTATATATGACAGTCTTTCCCTGTTATTCGTAGAGCTTACAATGGCTATTTGTTTCAGGAGTGGGCTTCTAGGTCTTTCTCCCTCATCTGTCTTTGTCTGGAAGCTCTGCTGAAACCTCTCCACCATGGGTGACTCAGATGATATCTGAATACTGATGTAAATGAAGAAAGAAGTCAAGCCTTGAGTGGCTGTAGTGAAGGATCCTACAGAGAAAATGTTAAATGATGCAGGAAACATCAAAAGAAGATGGGAGGAATATACAGAGTCACTACACCAATTGTTGGGTGTCAAAAATTTCAACAGATAGCATATGATCAGGAACCAATGACACCAAAGGAAGAGCTGGAAGCTGTCTTAGAGGCATTGCCCAAACACAAGGCTGCAGGAATTGATGGAATATCAACTGAGCTATTTCAACAAACAGATGCAGCCCTGGGGGTGCTCACTTGTCTATGCCAAAAGATTTGGAAAAGAGTTACCTGGTCAAATTACTGGAAGAGAATTCTATTTGTGCCTATTCCCAAGAAAGAGGATCTAACTGAATGTGGTAATTATTGGACATATCATTAATATCAGACACAAATAAAGTTTTGTTAAAGATCATGCAAAAGGGCCAGGATCGGTGGACACACCTATAATCCCAGCGACTTGGAAGGCAGAGATAGGAGGGTCACAAGTTTATAATTTAGTGAGAAACTGTATCAAAAACTGAAAAAAAATGAGCGGGGGGTGCAGCTCAGTGGTACAGCACATGCAAAGCATGAAAGCACAAGGCCCTGGTTTCAACCCCCAGTATCAGAAAAAAAAATCACCTAAAAACATCATTCAAAAGTTACTGCAGCAGTATGTTGACAAGGAATTGCCACAAAATTAAGTCAAATTCAGAAGAGGGTGTGGAAACAGGGACATCATTGCTGGCATCAGATGGATATTGGCTGAAAGTAGAGAATACCAGAATGATGCCTTTCTGTGTTTTATTTACTGTGGAAAGGCATTTTACTCATTGGATCACAACAAATTATTGATAACATTGAGAGAAATGGGAATACAGAGCACATAATTGTACTCATGAGGTATCTCTACATGGACCAGGACGCACTCATTCAAACAGAATAAAGAAACACTGCTTGGTTTAAAGTTAGGAAAGGTGTGTGTCAGGGCTGTATTCTTTCACCATAGCTCTTCAATATCTATGCTTAGCACATTATCCAAAAGGTGGACTTTATAAAGAATAACAAGGTATAAGCATAGGAGGAAAACTCATTAACAACTTATGATATATAGATGATGCAACTTTACTTGTGGAAAGTGAGGAGAATTTGAAATATTTGCTGATAAAGATAAAAAACTACAGCCTTTAGTATGAATTGCATCTCATCATCAAGAAAGTAAAGATCCTGGCTGCTGGTTCAATAAGTAACTTTCTAATAAATGGAGAAAAGATTGAGGCTAAGATTTTGTTTTACTTGGTTCCACAATCAACACTAATAGAAAGAGCAGTGAAGAAATCAAAACATGTATTGCATTGGGAAAAGCTGCAGCAAATGACTTCTTTAAAGTGTTGAAAAGTAAGGACATCGCATTGAGGATTAAGATGCACCTTATTCATACCATGGTATTTACAGTCACATCATATGCTTGTGAAAGCTAGACATCAAGTAAGGGGCACAGAATGCTTTTGAATTATGGTGGTGAAGACAGATACTGAATGTACCATGGACTGCCAAAAGAACCAACAGATCTGTCCTAGAAGAAGTGCAGCCAGATTGCTCCTTGGAAGCAAGGATGGCTAGGCCAAGTCTTGTGTATTTTGAACATGTTGTCAGGAAGAAAAAACCTCTGGAGAAGGACATCATGTTTGGGACAGTGGTAGATCAATGAGGCCAGAGGTAACCTGAGTAACTTACCAAGACACTAATCAAGATAAAAATTAATAAAGGGGTTGGGGGTACAGCTCCATGGTAGGGTATGTGCAAATTAAACAGAAGTCCTTGGATTTGTTCTTTCAGCACTGCACATACACACACACACGTACACACACACACATAAACAGATGGAAATAAACAAAAGGAGAATTTGTAGGAGACATAATTAATATAAAGATAAACTTAAGATGACAGCAGCATTGTCATTATCATCATGATTATCATTCTGCACAGAACAATAAACCAAATGGAATATTTGGAAGAAAGGGTTGATGGAACTGCCCAGAAAGAAGATAAACTGTCTGACCTGGTTAAACAAAATAGAAAGAAATGAGAAGAAAAGCAAACTATGCAGAGCAGTTCAGGAAGTGCTATTTCATCTGAATAGATTTTCCAGAAAATCATGATGAAATCATGTGAATAAAACCACAGGAAAAGAAATGCTTAATAAATGAAAGATAATCCTCTAAAACGACTATTACTATGAAATTCCAGACTATTGGAACAAAAAGAAGATCCTAAAATCATGCCTGGAGAAAAGAGAAAACAAGCAAACAAAGCACATGGCATACAAAGGATCTGAAGGAAGAATGAACTCAGGTCTCTCGGAGCACTGAAAGGTAGATGGTACTTGAATACACAATGGAATACTACTCAACAATTAAAAAATGAAATAATGCCATTTGCAGCAAAATGGATAGAATTGGAGAAAAATATTTAAGTAAATGAACACAAGCCCCAAAAGAGAAATGCCACATATTCTCACTCATATGTGGGAGCTGAATCAAACTTAAAAGAAGGAAAAAATCCTATACAAAAATTGGAATATAATAAAAAGCTAAAGTCAACTTAGTAGAGAAGGGACAATTTAGTGAGTGGAAAGAAGGAAGGAGGGATCTAACAAAAGGAAGAGATGGTGGAGAAGAAAGCGGGAGAGGGGAAACAAAGGGGAGAAAGGGATAAGAAATAGGGCAACCTCAAAGTAAACAACCCAACTTTAATAGTTAGGGAAATAATTATAATAATACCAATGATACTAAGGAATGATCATAATACAAAGGGGCTAGATTATTCATGTAATACTACTGAAAATGTAAAAAGATAGGTCACTACAGATAAAAGTTTGGACCTTAAACACAATTGGGATGCAAGGGTATAAAGAAAAATATTCCAACAAAAAGACATGCAATGTAGAAGAGATGCCTTTGGTGAGGGTGTAGAAGAAGGCAGAGGAGGTGCACAAGAGGGTAAGGGGGAAGTTATTTTGCAGTGTACAATGTAAGGCATATATGGAAATGTCACAATGAAATGTATGTCAGAATGAAACACATTAAGTTGTACATTAAAATTTCCAACAAAAATGCCCTGAAAGTTTGAATAAAATTATTTCCAGCCTAAACATTTATATCCAGGTAATGTCCCCAAAAGGGCTTGGGTTTAGCTTAGTTGGTAGAGTGCTGATCTGTACATTCTGAGACCCTGGGTTTGATCCTAGCACTGGAAAAATGGGAGAAGGACCAGGCAGGCCACTCCCAAAACAATCCCAAAACAATCAGCCATTGCAAACCCTATGAATAGTAGAGAAGCACCGACATAATGCCAGGCATTGCACAGTGTCACAGAGTGTTTCATTTTGTTGTGCACAAGGTCACTATGAGCCAGACTGGGCTCCATAACAAGTGAAAACAGCAACGAAGTGTCCAAAAAGTATGAGGTAGAATACACACCTTTCTAAACATGAAAGGTCTAAACAAAAGGAAACATGTAATCCCTCTCAAGAAGCTATGGAATGTGTGTTTCATGGAATCAAAAAAGAATGGAGATTCAGCAAATAAAAGCATGAGGGAAACACACTTTAATATGATGCATAAGATGATTCCTTGTGCTTTAAACTGAGTAGGCAATAAAAATATCTAAAATTTTTAAAGCAAGAAACATGCATCTTACAGAGATAGTGAAGTAAATATCAAAAGAAACACCTAAATGTTGAAAGCTATTAGCTTGAGAATGGTATTAAAGGGTGAAGGTTGGGTGAGGAATTAGACAGCTGTTTTTCTTTCTCTAACTTTTATGCAATGGTCATGTTTTATTTATAAAAATAAAAAACTATGTAAAAAAGAAATATGACAACGTCAAAGGGAATTTATTTTTCAACCTCAATATTAACTCATTCCAATCTTAACGTGACTATATGATTGATGTGAAGAATTCAGTCACCTTTTATTAAAAGAATATAAGCCCTTGCAGAATAATTCAGCAGCTTTTAAAATGTTTTACTCAGTAAAGTGAGATTTTAAGCAGGTTGAATATCAGTGACAGGTAAGGTTCCTAAGTAATTGTGAACTCTGACAGTATATATTAGGTTTTTGCTTCAGCATGCCCTTTTTAGAAATCTTCATACCATGCATGCTTCCCATAAAACTCATTGTTTTTAGTTGACCTAAGTAGATAGATGATATTGCTATTACTTGAAATATACAACTACTCTTCCTAATAGAGATATTATTGTCCTTATTGTTAGGCTGTTGTTGTTAGATGCCGTTGAGTTCTGTCTGTCTCATAGAGACCTTGATAGGGTTTTCAATGGCTGATTGTTTTGGGATTTCCTAAGGAGTGAATGCCTACAGCTGTAGCCCTGTGGCTTCCGATCCCGTCAAATCTCGGAAGCTAAGCAGGGTCAGGCCTGGTTAGTACCTGGATGGGGGACCACCTGGGAACACCAGAAGCTATAGGCTTGGGAGAAGGACCTGGCAACCCCCTCCCAAAAATCAATCTGCCATTGAAAACCCTATGCACAGCAGAGAAGCACTGACAATAGTGTCTCCCCTGTTGTACAGAGGGTCGCTATGAGTCGGATACCGACTTGACAGCACCTAACAACAACAAAAACAACAAGGAGTGAATGCCTGCAGCCGTAGCACTGTGGCATCTGATCCCATCAGATCTCGGAAGCTAAGCAGGGTTGGGCCTGGTTAGTACTTGGATGGGAGACTGCCAGGGAACACCAGATACTGTAGGCTTTGGAGAAGGACCTGGCAACCCCCTCCCAAAAATCAATCTGCCATTGAAAACCCTATGAACAGCAGAGAAGCACTGACAATAGTGTTTCACCTGTTGTATACAGGGTCGCTATGAGTCGGATACCGATTCGACGGCACCTAACAACAACAACAAGGAGTGAATTGCTAAGTCCATCTCCCATATTGTTAGCCTACTCTCTAAAAAATATTCACTCCAAATCATCTCTGATTAAAATAATTATACAAAGTGTGGAATTGAGATCTTTCATGTGTGGGTAATTTTGATACTCTGTGTATGGCTTGTGGGATGGGATGGGATAAAAATCATCCTAGGATGAGCAAACTGGGCATCCATGGGAGGTCAACATAGTGTTGTTATATCCATTTCAGCCAGAATGCGTTTTTAGAGTTTCAGCAGTAATCTTAGTAGACAAAGCGCAAGCTTTAGCATCATTAGAATCTGGATTGAATCCAGTTTGGTCATTATAAAACTCTATGACCTTACATAAATTCCTTGACCTAAGTTACAGTTGGGCTGGAGTTTAGCTGAGTTGGTAGAGTGTTGCTCTACATTTTCTGAGGACGCGAGTTTGATACCAAGCACTGCAAAAATGGGAGAAGGATGTGGCAATCCACTCTCAAAAACAATCCTGAGACAACTACTGAGAAGCATATAAGGGTTGCTATGAGTCAGACACAATTAGAAGGCACCTAACAAAAACAACAAAGCTTCAGTTACATCAATATCATAAAAGATGGAGAACTGGGGACGGGATAGTACTTACATTACAGAGTTGTGGAAAGACTGAGATTACTCATACATAAACACACACACACACAAACACAGTGCTCAATATACTACATGAGGCCACATTAGGCACAATAGGGATCACTCAATGTTATATCTTAGTTCTTCCTTAAAACCACTCCAATTTGAAATTCATTCTTAGGAATGATATATTTACTGTGTTATTTCAGTCTCTAGTCACTAGAGGGGTGTTATATCATAAAACTCATTTCCCTCCTTTAAATATTTAGAGAAATGCTGCTGATAGATTGCACTTAAAAATCCCCTTTCTTATGACTGAAGTCTGGAAATATTTAACATTACCAAAGAGCCTATTATAGAATATGTCTATACATAGCCCTGGAAGTGCATCACATTGTGACATGTATCTGTTAATGACAGGAACATGCTATATGGATTTTATATTTTTATTTATTCACTTATTTATTCATTTATTTGTGTGGTACTGAGGAGTTGAACGCTCAGCCTCCTACATACATTGAAAGTGCTCTACCACTTGGTTTCACTCTTTTATTTTGAAACAAGGTCTTGCCAAGTTATTCTGGGTGCCTCTGTCCTTGAACTTGAAATACTCCTGCCTCAGTCTTCCAAGTTGCTGGATTTACAAGTGTGCACTACTACATCCACTTGTGATTTTTAGATGGGCTGCAAATTCTTACCTAAATTTGGTATTAATTCCAAAGTGAGTCTTACTATCTGAAATTCTCTAGGTGAGAACATTCCACAGGCTTTGAGTCTTATGCTGTTGTTGTCTTTAGGTGTCATCAAGTTGGTGTCCAACTCATAGAGACCCTACTTACAACAGGTGAAACACTATTGTCAGAACTTCTCTACTATTCATAGGGTTTTCAATGGCTGGTTTCTTGGGGGAGTGGGTTGCCAGGTCCATCTCCCAACCCTATAGCTCCTGGTGTTCCTAGGTGTTCTTCCATTCTAGTACTTTCCAGGCCAGACCCTGCTTAGCTTCTGAGATATGATGTGATCAGACTCCATACTGGTACACCTGCAGGTAAGGGTTGCCCAATCTGTCCCGGAACTCACCATCTTCCTGTCTCATCCTCTACAGGTAGTTGATTACCAGCACGCGCCACAGTGACGGGCTCCAATCTTATGTTGTTGTTGTTGTTAGGTGCCGTCAAGTCTAGTCCGACTCATAGCAACCCTATGTACAGCAGATCAAAACACTTGCCGATTCTGTGCCAGTCAAACGACACCAACTATGTTTAAGCCCGTTGCTGCAGACATTGTGTCAATCCATCTGGTGGAGGGTTTTCCGCTTTTGTGTTGACCTGCCACTCTCCCAAACATGATGTCCTTCTCCACGGATTGATCCCTCCTGACTACATGTCTGAAATAGGTAAAACGCAGTCTGGCCATTCTTGCATCCAAGGAGCACTCTGGTTGCACTTCTTTTAGGACAGATTTGTTGGTTCTTTTGGCAGTCCATGGTATATTCAATAGAAATCTCCAGCACCACAATTCAAAAGCATCAATTCTTTTTCTGTCTCTCTTGTTCAATGTCCAGCTTTCACAACCATATGATGCCACTGAAAATACCATGGCATGAGTCAGACGCACCTTTGTCTTCAATGTGACATCTTTGCTTTTCAATACTCTAAAGAGATCTTTTGCCACAGCTTTTCCTAGAGCAATGAATCTTTTGATTTCTTGACTGCTGCTTCCATGGGTGTTGATTATAGAGCCAAGCAAAGCAAAATCTTGGACAACCTCAATCTTTTCTTCATTTATTTTGAAGTTGCGTGCTGACCCAGTCATAAGCATTTTTGTTTTGTTGATGTTTAGTCGTAACCCATATTGAAGGCTATGATCTTTGATCTTAATCAGGAAATGTTTTAAATCCTCTTCACTTTAAGCAAGCAGAGTTGTATCATCTGCATAACACAGGTTGTTAATGAGTCTTCCTCCAATCTTGATGCTGTGTTCTTCCTCATAAAGTCCAACTTCTTGGATTATTTGCTCAGCATATAAATTGAAGAGATAAGGTGAAAGTATACAGCCCTGACGCACACCATCCTCAACTTTAAACCACTCAATGTTTCCCTGTTCTATTCGAACAACTGCCTCCTGGTTCATGTACAGATTTCTCATGAGCACAATTAGGTGTTCTGGTATTCCCATTTTCCAAAGTGTTATCCATAATTTGTTATGATCCACACAATCAAATGCCTTTGCATAGTCAAAGAAACATAAATAGACATCTTTCTGATATTCTCTGCTTTCGGCTAATATCCACCTGACATCAACAATGATGTCCCTGGTTCCCCACCCTCTTCCGAATCCTGCTTGATGTTCCTGTAATTTCCTGTCTATGTACTGCTGCAGTCGCTTCTGAATGATCTTTAGTAGCATTATGTTTGTGTGTGATATTAATGATATTGTCTGATAGTCGGTACATTCAGTTGGATCCGCTTTTTTGGGAATAGGCACAAATATGGATCTTTTCCAGTCAGTTGGCCAAGTACCTGTTTTCCAAACCTGTTACCACAAACATGTTAATACCTCCAGTGCTGCATCTGTTTGTTGGAACATCTGTATTGGTATCCCATCAATTTCTGGAGCCTTGTGTTTCGCCAGGCCTTTCAAGGCAGCTTCCACTTCGTCCTTCAACACCACTGGTTCCTCTTCATATGCAACCTCTTGGAATGGTTGGTCATCTACCAATTCTTTCTTGTATAATGACTCTGTGTATTCTTCCCATCTTCTTTTGATGTTTCCTGCATCATTTAATATTTTCCCTGTAGAATCTTTCACTACTGCCACTTGAGGCTTGAATTTTTTCTTCACTTCCTTAAGCTTGA
>VMDO01042556.1:0-10475 GCA_007922755.1 Pedetes capensis | reverse complement strand
GAGTCAGAGGAAGAGGCCAACACCCCCATTTCATCTGCCTCTAACTTAACCCCCCCACCTTCCCCTGCCCCCTCCACTTCTTCTTCCTCTGGCCCCTCTTCCCCTTCTGCCCTTCCGTCTCTGGCCACCCAAGAGGAGGCCAAAGAGTTTGATGCCCTGAGGCTGCATCTGCCCCTGTGTCCTCTCAGCCCTTCTTCTTCTTCCTCTTCCTCTCTGTGCCTTGAGTTAGATGAAGAACCTGGCAGCCAAGAAGAGCTGAGTCTCAGCGCTTTCCTGTCTTCATCAGACAGCGAGTCCTCTCAGGGGGACTCGCTAGGAGCCAAGGTGAATGAGCTGGTTCATGTCCTGCTCCTCAGGTATCAATTGAAGGTGCCCATCACAAGGGTGGAAATGCTCCAGGTCATCACCAAGCAGTACCAGCACCAGTTCTCTAGGATCTTCGAGAAAGCGGCTGAGTTCCTGGAGCTGATTTTCGGCATTGATATAAAGGAAAAGGACCCTCCCAGCAACTGCTATGTCCTGGCCAACTGCCTGGACCTCACCTATGAAGAGAGGGGGAGTGGCCACCAGATGAAGCCAAGAAACGGCTTCCTGTTGATCATCCTGGGAGTGATCTTCATAGAGGGGAACTGCGCCCCGGAAGAAAGGATCTGGGAGTTCCTGAACATGATGGGCGTGTATGAGGGGCAGGAGCACTTCATCTACGGGGAGCCCAGGGAGTTCATGACCAAAGATTTGGTGCAGCAAAATTACCTGGAGTATCGTCAGGTGCCTAGCAGTGATCCTCCACGCTATGAGTTCCTGTGGGGTCCAAGAGCCTATGCGGAAACCACCAAGATGAAGGTTCTGGAATTTCTGGCTAAGGTCAAAGGGGGTGATGCGCTTTCGTTCTCAGAATGGTATGAAGAGGCCTTGAGAGATGAGGAAGAGAGAGCCCAGGACTGAACAGGCCCCGTGGATGGTGGTGCCGCCATGTTCACTGCACAGCATTGGTCAGCAGCTTCCCCTGACCCAAGTGAAGAATCTGATAATTAGTCCTTTCACTGTCCTTGAAGATTGCAGTCAACATCTAAGTAGCAGAGTGCAGCGACAGGCTGGGAGATGACAGTCTACGACAATTTTGTGTTCTCTTCTTAGGGTAACTTGATGGTTTTACCTTTTGCCTTTTGGCTATTTTTTCCCATGCCATTCCTTTTAAAAGAAGTTTTATTAGCTTTAGAACTTATATTCGTGAGTGACATTGGTCACACCTGTATTGCTGTTCATCAGGTTTTCAGAAAATACAGAGGAAAAATATTCAATAGTTAAGTCTTCCTTTCCTTTAACACTTTTAGTCTGTTCTGTAAAACTAACTGCTATGTACCTGGATTTGCTTGGCTTGTTCAAGAAAAGAGGAAACACACTATTAAATGTTAATAAATTAAAGCCCCTGATCCTTGTCTCCTTTATTCACCAAACATGAATTGCGTATTTCCTCTCAAGAAGACACTGTCTTTGGGGTGTACTTGGGTAGATAAACCACCCACACCTCTCCTCACACAATGGTAGAGTCTCAGAACAGCTACCACATCAGGAACGGGGTTGGATGTCCATTAAGGTATAGAAAACAACTGAAAAGCAGGAAGGAGGGAGGAAGTGGGAGGCCAGTTGCCTACAGTCAAATGTAAAGCCCTGAGCCAAGGCAGTTTGGGGCTCTGGGAAACCATGATTCCTTCTGTGGGAGCTATTTTGAAATTGGGCTGTGGGTGGTGTTGGAACCAGACTCTCAGTGTGTCTTGGAGGTGAGAGAAAAGCCTGGAATGGAACACTGCTCTGACAGGTTGCTCTTGGATCCGGGCTGAACAGAAAGGGATCTCCGCCTGGCGCAGGTTTGGAAGGTATCCTGGCATCTTGTCCTCTACAGGTGAACTCAGTGCACGAAAAGGGATTTCCTCAGAAATAGGGTGGTACTTACTTTGGTTTGTTGTTGTTGTTAGGTGCCGTCGAGTCGAGTCCGACTCATAGCGACCCTATGTACAACAGATCGAAACACTTGCCGATTCTGTGCCAGGCAAACCATCTTATTTATGATTAAGCCCATTGTTGCAGACACTGTGTTAATCCATCTGGTTTAGCACCTAGAAAATACCAGCCTGGCATTCTTTGGCCTGGCCTGGGAGGCCCAGAGCTCCCTCCAGTGGAATGAAATAAAGGAGGGTAGTTTGGGTGGGCTCTGTTGTGCACACCTATAACCCAGCACCTTGGGAGGCTAAGGAGGATCATGAGTTTGAGGCCAGAGGCAGCCTGAGCAACTTAGTGAGACCCTGTCTCAAAATGAATATAAAAGAGGCTGATGGTGCGGCCCAGTGGTAGAGCACTTGCTAGAATATGTAAGACCCAGGGTTCCACCCTGAAGTATTGAAAACTAAATGAACAAAGTAAGTTATCTTGACTATACTTTAGCCAAATCTAATCAAGTTCTGCAGTTATAATGGCATTGAAATTCATTTGAAAATATTTTGAGAGGTGCAGCTGGGAGAGAAGGAAGGAGTTGGTTTTTTACTTCATCTGGGAACTTGGAGTTATATCAGCTGGGGAAGACGGACTCAATGCCCAACTCAGGAAGTCCTCTAAAAAGGAAAAGTCAATGATTTTCACTTGGAAGGCTGTTTTTTATTTTTCTTTTTCTTTCTTTCTTTCTTTCTTTTTTTTGGCTGATTTAATGATGTTCTCCTTGTTGGGCAGCATATATTAAAAAAAGAACATGCCCAGTGGGAAAGATGTCAGGCTGGGATCAAAATGATAGTCCAAATAACTTCCATTCATTAAGTAGCCAATGGAAGCCAGGCATTGAACCAGGTGCTTCATTACACTGCATCCGTTCCAGAAGTCCTGCAGGCCAGGGCTTCCCAAACCCGATTCACTGAGGAAGAAGCTAAGACCTGTAGTGCTTGGTAATCACCCCAAGATCATGAGGCTGGTAAGTGACAGGCCTGGGACAAGATTCATCTAGAGTCCATGTCGTCCTCCTGCCTCCCCTCTTGAGGCAGGCCTTCTGTCTGAATTCATTTCTCACCACTCCATAATGCCTTCCAGGTGGCAGTGAAGGAGGCTGTATGAAGGACTAACAGCAGAGGGCGGGGGGATTGAGAAATGCAGCGCGGGCATTGTCTGAGCTGCTTTTACTTAGGACTCTGTTCCAATCCCCATGAAACTTCCTAGCTAACTGTGCCCTGGTGCTGGCAGTTTTGTCCTGTCCCAGCACTTTCCTGTGTCGTAGTGTTCTTCCTCTGGTGTTCCCAGTGCTTCTCCTGTGCAACCCTTGCCAGCTCATGACTGTAGGCTCCTCTGAAGACTGTGCTCTGCTTCTGGGGGAACAGTCCAGAGTAATTTCCCCTTCCCCTGACACAGCGCATTCCTCCTCCCTGCAGCAGTTTAGTGACTGTCCCATCCCTCACCCCTCATCCTGAAATCCTTCTGCTTTGGTTTCATAATGGTGTCACCTTCAAATTTCATGTGGGTTCTTAATCCTCAGCATAACTGTGTCAAGAGGTGTGGCTTTTGAAGGTGATTAAGTCATGAAAGGGCTGCCCTCATGAATAAGATGAGAACCCTGATAAAAGGGATGGAGGATGAAGGGAGCACTCTTGCTCTTCAGTCCCTTCTGCCATGCAGTGCCCCAGTGCTCCTCTTCTCTGGAGGATGTAGCCACAGGGTTCCATCTTTGAAGAAGAGAGCATCTCTTGCCAGACACCAGTCCTGCTGGGTCCTTGGTCTTGGACTTCTCAGCCTCCAGAAACACGGGAAATAAATTTCTGTGGCATTTTGTTACAGAAGCATGAAAGCTTTCAGCTGTGATAGCACAACCTCTTCAACCTAAAAGTTCAGTTTGGTCAGAGTTGTTTATAGTGCTCTGTAGTTGGTTAAATGTTAACACCTAAATCCATATGGCCAAATCTTAATTTCTATTATCTATGAATGTATTGGGCTTGGATTTAACTCAGTTGGTAGAGGGCTGCTCTGCAGGCTCTGAAATCTCAGGTTCGATTCCCAACACTGCAAAAATGAGAAAAGGACATGGCAATCCACTCCCAAGGCAATTCTGAAACAATCAGCCGTTGAAAACTCTATGAGTGTTGCTATAAGTCGGATATGACTCCATGGCACCTGACAACAACAACATGGATGTATTATTGGAATTATTTGGAAATAGAGTCTTTGTTGATGTAATTATATTAAGAATCTTAAAAAGAAATCATCTTAGATTTAGTTTGGGCCCTAAATCCAATGAGTGCTATAAATAAAAGAGAAAGGAGAGGGAAATTTGACACACAGAACTGCAAAGAAGGGAGATGTGAAGACTGGAGGCAGAGATTAGCGTGATGTATCTACAGGGAGAATGGCAAGGACTGAGCTGTGGAATTGATTCTCCTTCAGAATGTCCAAATGGAACCCCTTGCTAACACCTCACATCTCTTCCGTTGGCCTCTGAAACTGTGAGAAAAATTTCCGTTGTTGTAAGTGAGCAAGTTTGTGGTAACATGACAGGGTAGCCCTAAGAAAATAATGCACACTCCTCCCCCAGGGGCATTTAGCACATTCTCAAAGTATTTTGCAAATGGTCTTGTGAATAGAATCTGATTTGGCACATGATGTTATATTTATCGGGGTATAACTCTTAAGTTATACAGATGGTGTTTTGAAACTCCCTAATATTTGCAATAGGATTTTAATGAGAGATTTTCTTTGAAATTGGCCACTGAACACACAGAAATGAAAGAAGTTACCTACATGGTTAAAGATAAAAACTTTCCTAAGTGGTACATGAGGAAAGATGATAAAATCTATGTGAGAAAATATCTACAGAGAGTCAATCTATGGATTCCTTCTAGGAAGTGAACACTGGTTCCTTAGCAGGAATACGAGCTCTGATAAAAAAAAAAATTGTTCTGGTCTGCATGTTTGTGCTTCCCCCACCCACTGCCCAAATTCTTATGATTAAACTCTAAACCACAATATGATAGTATTAGCAGATAGGATCCTTTAAAAGTAGTTATGTTTAGGCAGTAGTGAGGGTGAAGCCCCCATGATAGCATTAGTTTCTATAGAGAAAAGACTATAGTGTTTTTCTCTCTCCCCTCCACGATGTGAGAATACAGAAGATGGCCATCTACAAGGAAGGGAAAGATTCCTCACCAAACAATGAATTTTCTGTTACCTTGATCTTGGATATCCCAGATTCTATAACCATGAGACATTATTTTCTGGGTTTTAAGGTATTTAGTCCATGAAATCGTCTCAGAGCAGGCTGGAATAAGACTAGCATCTTTTCAATGTCCTTTGTTTGTATGCCAGCACTACAGGAAAATCCTGAATTGCAGTGTGCCATAAAGATGCTTGCACTGTTTACTCATATAGAGGGTAGCAGACAGTCCTAAATTAAGACTGGGACCATGCATCATATGGAAGGAAAGAACTGTCAGCTGACGGAGACCATACACCTTATTTCACTGAGCGGTGTAGAAAAGTGCTACTGAGTGAAGAAGGGTACATTCTCTCTGCTAACTTTTATAGGATTATTTGAAAACCGGATGTGATCTTGCATATGAAAGCATTTGTCACATAGTAGCCTCCTGGAAAAGTTCATGAATTTCAAGGCAAGTTTGATTTTCTCAGCAACTCCTCCAAGCAATGAAGAGAGTCGCCATAATGTTATAATGTTGTTCTTGTTAGGTGCCATCCAGTTTATGTCCAACTCATAGCGACCCTATATACAACAAGCAAAACACTATTGTCAGTGCTTCTCTGCTGTTCATAGGGTTTTCAATGGCTGAATGATTTTTGGGAGTGGGTTGCCGGGTCCATCTCCCAATCCTACACACCTGGTGTTCCCAGGCAGTTTCTCATCCAAGTGCCAACCAGGCCTGACCCTGTTAAACTTCGGAGATCTGATAGGATTGGATGCCACAGGACTACTGCTGCAAGCTCAATGTTATAATAGTTGCTTTTTATTAAGCATCTACTATATGAAGAGGCGGGGCTGGGATTTAGCTCAGTGGGTAGAGCACTGCACTGCAGTCTCTGAGGCCCCGAGTTCAATTCCCAGCACCGCAAAAATGGGAGAAGGACCTGGCAATCCACTACCAAGACAATCCTGAAGCACTCAGCCATTGAAAACCCTATGAGGGTTGCTATGAGTCGGATACCGACTCGATGGCACCTAACAACAACAATATGAAGGGGCTGTGATTTACCTCAGTTGGTAGAGCACAGCTCTTCAGTCTCTGAGCTCTGAAGTCCTAAATTCATTTCCTAGCACCACAAAAATGGGAGAAGGACATGGCAACCCACTTGAGGTAATTGCAAAACAATCAGCCATTGAAAACCCTATGAGGGTCACTATGAGTCAGACACGTCTCAATAGCACCTAACAACATCAACAACATCAACATCCACATGCAGTCTTCCTCTCCTTCCTGGGCCACTCACCTATAGTTCAAAAGCAATTTGCCATTTCCATGCTTTTTTGTCCTTTCAGCAGCAAACTTGGTGGCCTCATGTTGAGATGGTGGAGTTAAACAAGGAATTAAGCTGAATGCTTGGTAGCCAGAGAATGAAAAAACAGCCAACCCACATCAGAATTTATGTGCACAAAAATAAGGTTTTGCGTGAAGCCATTTGAGTTTCAAGTTTTATCTTTTGTAGGAGCTACTGATTAATACACAGCTTCTATTTTCTCTCTTAGATTTTGTAAACTATTTATGTACAAAGGTAGTAATTTCTATAATCTTATTGAAAAAATTCTAAAACTTATAAAAATCTAAAAATACAGATTATTTTATCCTTTGCAAAGTTCCTCTAAAATTCAGCCCCCTTCGTGGGAGTAGCCACAATTTATCTGGTATGGATAATTTGAGAGCTTATTCTAGACTATTCTATAGATTTGTTGTTTTTATTGTTAACTCAAGTCTGACTCATAGCGACCCTATGTACAACAGAATGAAACACTCCCTGATTCTGTGCCAGGCACATGATTTTTTTTAATGTTTAAGTCCATTGTTGCAGACACTGTGTCAGTCCATCTAGTGGAGACTCTGGTTTTTTTTTTTTTTTTTTTTTTGAATTGCCACTCTCCCAAACATGATGTCCTTCTCCAGGGATTGGTCCCTCCTGACTACACGTCCAAAATATGAAAGAGGCAGTCTAACCATGCTTGCTTCCAAGGAGCACTCCGGTTGCACTTCTAGGATGGATCTGTTGGTTCTTTTGGAAGCCCATGGTATATTCAATATATGTCTCCAGCACAATAACTCAAAAGCATCAATTCTTTTCCTGTCTTCCTTATTCAATATCTAGCTTTCATAACCATGTGATACAGCTAAAAATACCATGGCTTGAGTCAGGTAACCTTCATTTTCAATGTGATATCTTTATGTTTAACACTTTAAAGACGTCTTTTGAAACAACTTTTCCCAATGCAACTTATCTTTTGATTTCTTGACTGCTGCTTTTGTGGTGGTTGATTATAGTACTGAGTAAGGCAAAATCTTGGACAACCTCAATCTTTTCTCCATTTGTCATGAAGTTGATCACTGACCCATTTGTAAGGATTTGGGTTTTGTTGATGTTGAGGTGCAATCCGTACTGAAGGCTGTGTTTCTTGATCTTCATCAGTAAGTGTTCCAAAGTCCCTTCACTTTCAGCAAGCAAAGTTGTGTCATCTACATAATGCAGGTTGTTAATGAGTCTTCCTCCAATCATGATGCTACACTCTGCTTCATAAAGTATAACTTCTCGGATTATTTGCACAGCATAGAGATTGAAGAAGTATGTTGAAAGAATAAATGCCTGACACATACCTACCTGGACCAGGCAATGTTTCCTTGTTATGTTCAAACGATGGCTTCCTGGTCCATGTACAGATTCCTCATGAGTACAATTAAGTGCTCTGGTATTCCCATTCTTCCTAACATTATCTACAATTTGTTATGATCCACACAGTCAAATACCTTTGTTGTATTCTCTACTTTCAACTAATATCCACCTGATATCTGCAGTGATGTCCCTGATTCCATACCATCTTCTGAATCCAGCTTGATTTTCAGGCAGTTCCCTATCTATATACTGCTGCTGTCACTTGAATGATCTTTAGCAAAATTCCAATTGTGTGTGATAGTAATGATATTGTTTGATTATTTCTGCATTCAGTTGGAACCCCTTTCTTGGAAATAGGCACAAATGTGGATCTCTTCCAGGCAGTTGGCCATGTGGCTGTTTTCCAAATATCTTGGCATAAATAAGTGAGCACCTCCAGTACTTCATCAGTTTGCTGAAACATCTCTATTGGTATTCCATCAATTCATGGAGCCTTACATTTTGCAATTTCTTCAAGGCAGTTTCCACTTCTTCCTTCAGTACCATTGGTTCCCAATCATATACAACCTGTTAAAATGGCTGGTCATAGATTTAGGTACTATAAAATTTATTGTGTTTCTTTTAACATACTTGCTAATGAGGTACCTACTACCCTTTCAATTAACTTTTTCACTTAATAAGGTGAGTGCAAGGTCTTTCCATGACATCATATATAGATCTTCCTCAATTTTGTAATTGCTTCCTAGAATTTGAAAATATGTATGTGCCATAATTAATTAAACCTCTCTCCTGATGGATACATCCATTTTTTATTTGTTGCTATAATTAATAGAACTGAAATCAACATATTTACATATGAGTATTAGACAATATGCCAATGTTTAGTTATAAGAATGATTTAAGCATAAAAGTTATGTTAATGTGCAAAGGCCATAAATATCTTATAGTTTGAGAAATCATTGATAAAATTTTACCCCCAAAATGCTACCCTAATATATTTCTCAAATTTTATTACGTATGAATACATTAAATTGTCTTAAACATTTTGTTTTATGAATCTCTTAAATTTTAGTCAAAACTACAGTAAAAATAGCATGTCACTGTTACTTTACTTGTTTTCCCCATGCTACAGTCTAAGAGCAAGACCACGTGCAAAACCAATCTGGAGAGCCCAAGGCAGCCATCACTCAGAGCTGTGAATCCAGAGTTCAGTGTAGGATAGAGAAGGGTCCAGAAGGACAGAATGTGGGGAAAATGGGGATGGAGAGTGATGACATGGGACAACTTACATGAACTGGCTTTTTTGTGAATCCTTGAATCATCATTGCCAGCCGGAAGATTCAATGTGGTCTGAGTGGGCAGGTGTACTGAAGGAGTGGACCAGCAGCATGCTGGATGCCACACCCTGCCTTAGAGTCACCCATTGTGTCCTGTCGGGGACAACTGGGCTAAATCCATGGCATCAATGTGGGTCAGCTGCCTGTCTTGAACACTCTAGGGATCCAGTGCACCCTGGCCAGTGTTTCATGTCCAGAGCCATCTTGATGCCTGGCAGAGGCTGTTTGTCTCCCCACCTTGGTGGACTCCTCCACAGACCCTGGGGCTGCATGAGTGAGGGGGTGAGTGACTACAACGGGCAGTTGAGACAGGCAGGAAAATCCAGGAGCAGTGGAAGGCAGTGTACCGCTCAAGGAGGGAGAATTGGACTGGGAATGCTCTGGGACTAATTACCCCAGTGACTCTGCAAATAAAGGGCTGGGGGCAATGCCTGTAAAATGATCTCGATGATTTCCCCGGCTCAGACCTCCTCCCTTGCATTCTGAGCTGTTGGCGCCCAAGAGGGCCACTGTCCTGTGGCTATCACTACTGGCCTGTGTTGCCACCAGGTACTGCCTGGAGCAGAAGATTCACCCAAGGTACAGACATTTCCAGAGTGGATAGAAACCCATGGAGATGGAACAGTTATATTGGCAGGAAAGTCTGGGGTGCAAGGGAGGAAGCAGCACATGTCATGCTGTTGACAGCATCCCCCATCTAAGAGGGCGTCTGTGCCTGGGGATGAGGCACCGGTGATGACACTCTCAGCAGTAGTTCCCATGGCAATTCTGAAGCTACAGGGCCACACTCAGAGAATGCTTTTGTTTTCCTTCTATGCAGGTAAAAGGCCCAGGCAGAGATCAGGTTCCACATTTAGAGTCAGCATATGTGACTTGCTAACTTGATTCATTGATTCACTCATTCATTCATCCTTTCATTTAGGAAATATTTATTGAATATATGTACAGGTAAAACACAGAGGAAACAAGTCAAAGGAATATGACAAGACACTCAACTGAAGATGCGGGTGAGACTGTGAGAAACTGAAAGTTCTCCAGGATATCAGGGATTTAAGAACTGTATAATGGTTGGAGGCATGCGTCATCCTGAGTTCTGAAGGCTGCTGACTGGGTGGAGACTCTTCCTCACAGCTGATCTTGAAGACAAAGGAGAAAGACTCGGAGTTGACTTGAGTTGTGGTAGAGATGAGGGCATGTGTGGCTGGTGAGGTAAGAGGGAGCCCTGTAGAGTGTGAGCGTGCGGTTGAAATAGCTGTCCAGGTAGAGCTGCTCAGTGGGCGGAAG
>VMDO01042555.1:0-10476 GCA_007922755.1 Pedetes capensis | reverse complement strand
GTCATTTGAGTGCATGTCATGCTACACATTGCTACCTTAATTCAGTTCAACTTCAGAAAGTGACGCGCGCGCGTAACACCTCTTCAAATGCGTGTGCATGTTTTGGCACCGCTGGTATGTCTGCCTGCAATCAGATGTTCTGTTCAGCTCATTTTCATTCGATAGGAATGACATCACCCTGCATCCTGGGGTTTGATTGATGTCCCCGGCATTTTTTGGTAATTTGTCCAGGGAGCACGTGTAACCTACTGGATTTACTCATTCTGCTGTGAGAGCATTGGGATGGTTTTTATTCCCCTAGGGTTGTGCTGTTTTGTCAGGGCGGCAGCGAGCATCCATCCGTCCTTCCTGCCAGCTCATCGGCAGGGTGACTCACTGTTCCACATCTCTGAAGTCATTAGACTTTGCGTGTTTGGACTCGAGCGGGGGTGGGATTGTGGCTCAGTGTTTGCTGGTGCGTCCCCTCCCGAGATGGACCATATGGACCACACTGTGCCACGCTGACAGGCGCCCCAAGTCTCCTGGGTGATTCCCCCGTGTGAGCGCAGTGCCTACCCGTCGTTTCCTATCAGGCTACTTAACGTTCCCTTGCCCCCCACCCCTCATTGCCAGTGGCCTATGGCATCTCCAGGGCCCTGAATTTCAAGACATGGCTTTTCTGAGTGTGGCTTGGGCTGTTGCCTGTGCCCTTCATTCCTCCCCACACCTTCTGGGCTGGCCGCCTCCAAAGAATGTTCTCTTACGCCACGTGTGTGTCCCACGGCGCCATTCTTAGAATGGTAATTCTGTGGGACGGCGCAGCACTCAGCCCATAATGCCTTAGGAGACCCCCAGACGCAGCATTCACTCCCACAGCTCTGGGTCCACTGTGCTTTGGTGGCTCCGCTTCAGGCTGTCGGCTGGTGGGTGTGGGCCGGCTCCCCGTGTGTCTGGACCTGCGCTGACAGGGACCCAAGGGGGCCCATCAGGACATGTTCTCGTGGGTCACGCTGGGGCTCCAGGGCCAAGTCAACCACCTGAGTGTGTTCCAGGGCCTTCTGCTGATATAGCATCTGTGGGAATTCCGTGGGCTGAGGCGATTCGCGTGGTCCATCCTGAGTCAGTAGGGGAGGAGAGGAGAGGGGACGAAGGGAGGGGTGGCCAGGGGAGGGGAGGGGAGGGGATGTTTGCTGAAAGATGAAGTATCACAGGTACCAATAGCTGTTTCCAGGAAATCTGTGTCTTTCGGCCACAGTTGGCAAGTGTAACGAGTTGAAGGCAGGTGGCAGGTGGCTGGGTTTCTTCAGGGGCAGTTGTCAAGGTCTCTTGCACGCTTTGCCTGCTGCGCTTCTCCAGGAAAAGGTCATGCCACATTTTCAAACTCATTTCCATAATCCTTAATTTTTTATTGCATTTCATTTAAATTTTATTTTATTTAAAAATTTTGTTGTTAGGAGCCAGCAAGTCGGGTCTGACTCATAGCAAGGCCATGTATGACAGAACGAAACGTATGACAGAACGAAACGCTCCCGACACTGTGCCTGGCCGGCACTATGTCAGGGCTTCTCTGCTATTCATGGGGTTTTCAGTGGCTGATTGTTTTGAGATTGTTTCAGGAGGGGGCTGCCATGTCTTTCTCCCCTTTTTGGCCGTGCTGGGGATCGAACCCACAGCGTCAGGGAGCGCAGAGCAGCACTCTACCAACTAGTCTAAAAATTTTAATTTGGTTTAATTCTATTTCATTTTCATTTTTATTTATTTTACGGGTACATTTTCTACGTACTTTATCTTGTCTTATCTTACTTTTGTTCTGTGGACCATTTCCTGGGGGTGGATCCCACAGAGCGCACTCTGGGACACTCTCGTTTATCAATTTCCTAGGGTAAGGCTGGGATTTGGCTCAGTTGGTAGAGCGCTGCGCTGCAGTCTCTGAGGTCCCGAGTTCAATTCCCAGCACCGCAAAAATGGGAGAAGGGCCTGGCAATCCACTCCCAAGGCAATCCCAAAACAGTCAGCCATTGAAAACCCTATGAGGGTCGCTATGAGTCGGATACCGACTCGAGGGCACCTAACAACAACAACAAC
This sequence comes from Pedetes capensis, assembly GCA_007922755.1. Taxonomy (NCBI): domain Eukaryota; kingdom Metazoa; phylum Chordata; class Mammalia; order Rodentia; family Pedetidae; genus Pedetes; species Pedetes capensis. The sequence continues at coordinate 8,412 of VMDO01042555.1, read as the reverse complement.
AAGAGTAAGAGCGCTGGCCTTTGAGATTTGCACGTCACCTCTGTTTAGGTCTAAGGTGACTGTTGTTATATCATCGGGCGCCTGCTCTGGGTCTCTCAGGGCCTCGCGACAGCCCCCGTGCGTCCACTCCGTCATAGGCATCTCTCCCCCTCTGGCTCTGGTTTTCCTCTGTTCTCTGCCCCTGGCAGAAGCTCTGGCCTGACAAGCCCCGGGGCCTGCCGAGCTGGGCGACACCCACAAGGTGCTGCCATGGCCCTCAGCAGCAAGGCCTCACCCCTCGGGCAGGTTGCTGTGGAATACCGTGAACCCTTGGAAAGAGGTTCTAGGTATGGGTGTTGGCAAATTCCTCTCTAAAAAACTCTCTTATAAAAAATGCCATCACTTTAAATATTGCGATTAGAATTCACAGTCCCCACGGGAATTCTGGAAACTATAGAACAGTTAATCCCACCTGTGAGATTGCAACTATTAATATGAGCTGAATATTCTCACTTGTCTTTTTAGCATGCAAATGTATACATGTTTTATAAATTTTGAATCCCAGTGGAATTATGTATTAAACATTTTCGTATGCTCTGACACATTTTCACAGCCTCTATTTTTAAGGGCTGCATAATACGTCTGAAGCAGGTATGATTTACTTAACCAAGTCCTCGGGTTTAGACATCTGAGTCACTGTCAGTGTTCGCTAGCGTGGTGGTGTGAAGTAGGCTGTGGCGTGGGTCCTCGGGGGTCTGTGGTGCCCGCGCCTCTGGTATTTCCTAGGATAAATCCCTGAGTGTGGACTTGCTCTCCTGCACTGGGATTGTAGGACGTTGGGATCCTGGTGGGCGTTTGAGCCTGGGGAGGGGTGGTCTTGGTGGCTGTTATTGATGTGACTGGGGAAGGGAGAAATTAAAGAGCCATCTAGGCAAGAGGAGAGAAGGTAAATGCAAGGTCTGCCTCCCTCTGCTGCTGCTCTACCTCCTGCTAAGGGGCTTGACAAGGCAAGAGAAGGCCACACTGGGTCTGTAAATCCACAGCAAAGGACGGACGCCTCTGCACGGAGCCCCCAGCCCAGCCTTGGCCCACTGCAGTTCAGGGTCCTGCACAGTGCTGGGCGCTGCTCTAGGGCTTGCAGATGGGTGCACAGAGCACAGGCGCCTGTCCCCCTGGATCTCACTGACCAGCCACAGCACAGGCAGTCTGAGAGGGTGCCCTCATGTGCACGGGGACAGCATGCTGGGCCTCTGAGGGCATGGCGCCCAGTCCTACCCAGGCATGCTGAAACAGGCTCCCCTAGGAGGGACCTTGGAAATGGTTCTGTAGGATGAATAGGAGTCCACAGGTAGAGAAGGGCAGGCAGAGCAAAGGAAGGCATTCCCAGCAGGGGTTCAGCGGATGACAGTGTGGAGGCTGGGCCTGCCCAGGTGTTGGGCCAGTGGGAACCGGCCAGGCCAATGCTCAGGGTGCCTCAGTCCAGGGCTTCTCTAGTAATCACCACGGGTTCGGCGCTTCGCATAACGTAGTTGGATCTTACGATCTGTGGGTCAGAATCCCAGCAAGCCTTGCCGGGCTGGAGTCAGATGTGGACTGGGCTGTGTCCATCCTGGTGTTCAGGAGCAGTCTGTTTTCTTGCCTTGTCCAGCTTCTAGAGGTGCGGTGCAGACGCCACCCACTCCCTGGGCTCATGGTCCTCCCCTCCACATGCAGAGTGGTGGGCTTCCCTCTCCCTGGCTGCTGCTGCTGCTCCTCCTCCTCCTCCTCCTCCTTCTCCTCCTCCTCTTCTTCTTCTTCTTCCTCTTCCTCTTCCTCCTCCTCCTCTTCCTTCTCCCCCTCTTCCTCACCCTCCTTCTCCTTCTTTCTTCTTCTTCCTTCTTTTTTCTCCTTCCTCCTTCTTTCTTCTCCTTTCTTCTTCTTCCTCCTCCTCCTCCTCTTCCTCTTCCTCTTCGTCTTCTCCTTCTTCTCCTCCTCCTCCTATTTTTTTTTTTTTTTTTTGTGGTACTGGGGGTTGAACCCAGGGCCCCGCGCTTGCATGCTCTGTTGCAAGCAGAGACCACGAGCTGCACCCTCAGCCCATTTTTTTACCTTTTGAGACCGGGTCTCCCTAAGTTACACAGACTGCCTCTGGTCTCAAACGTGTGGTCCTCCTGCTTCCACCTCCCGAGCCGCTGGGCTTACAGGCATGCGCCACCTCACCTGGCCATGGCCATTCTTTCATTGTGCACCCTGTTATCTAACCACAACCAAAAGGGCTCCTCTAAAGGATCCCGTGATGACATGGGCCCTCTGTGTGATCCAGGAGGCCCTTCCCATCTCCAGGTCCTTAGCTGACCACACCTGCAAAGTCTCTTCTGCCACGCCAGGGAGGACATGAAGCCACGGCTCAGGAACCCATAGCAACTGTTCCCAGCACCGCTGATGAATGACCGCCCTGGGCACCCAGAGCCAGTATGGCCAGCTGTGGCTGCTCCCCGGCCACACTGTCCCGGACGCTGTTTGCCTGCAAGCAGGTTTATGCCTCCATCCTTCAATGAGCGCTCAAGTGCGCTCCTTGGGTAATATCTCGGGGCATGTCCAGGCTCTGGGCATTTGCAGGGGCCAGTTTCAGAGCAGAGAGGGCAGGGCTTGTTTAGTCGCACATGCAGGGCATGAAACATCCAGAGGTGATGGCAGGAACTTGTCTCAGGTAAGCGTCCGACTTAGGCACCAAAGTCGAACACTCAGCAATAAGGCACATTTTCAGATAATCCAACTTTCTGAGTAGTTTTTAAGTCTGCCCTCTGAGCCAGGCCCTCTGGAGGTCTTAGCAGTTATTTTGAAAGAGACACCAAACTTGGCAAAAAGGAAAGGGCTGATGGGGGCCGCTGTCTGATCTCTGAGGCCACCATCTAATGTTGAGGGACTCACGAATGAGGGTAATTGGGCATTTCAGAGGAAATGGTGTCTGAACTGGGCTTTGAAGGATGCGTAGGAGTTTTCCAGGCAGATGAGACAGGAGGAGGGCATTCTAGACAAAGGAAATATGGTGTGCAAAAACCAAACGCACGCAGCAGCATTGTGTGGGAGGAATCCCGAGAAGTTGGATGTGGCTGGAGCATGAGGTGGGCAGATGATCGCACGGGGCACGCCAGGGAGTCCAGCAGGGGTTGGGCTCTTTCCTGGAGATGGTGGGGAGCTCTATGGGGTTTTTAAGAAGTTGATTTGTGATGACAGCGGGCAATGTGCTGCAGCATGTGGAGTGGACAGGGAGGAGGGGACCGTGGGCCTGGGAGGTAAGAGTTAGGCTACCAGCAGAAGGCAGGTACTGTCTCCAAAGACGCTTGGCCCTTGTAGCCCCGTCCTTCCTCGCTGTGCTCCACCGTGAGCACAGATTCCGAGTCTCTGTGCTCCTGCGAGGGTCTGGGCTGGGTCAGAACCAGCATACTTCCATCCCACCCCTACTTACACCTGGCACCCACATGCACCCGCGCCTTGCCCGACGGCCCCGCTGTGCTGCCCTTTGCATCAGAACCACCTTTTGCCTGCAGATTTACTGCATCTTCATAAAACCCCCTAAGTGGGAGGCGGACAAAAACCCGCTCCCAGTTTCCTATTACCCGAGAGAGCGCCTTGAGCGCGAGTTGAGGGATGGAGTTATAAACCTGCTTGCAGGCAAACAGTGTCCAGGGACGGTGTGGCCGGGGAGCGGCCAGGGCTCGCCACTGGCTCTCGGTGCCCAGGGCTATCATTCATCAGTGGTGCTGGGCACAGTCGCTGTGGGTCCCTGTGCCCCGGCTTCCTGTCTAGGACACAGAAGCTGACACGGTCATCGTGGGCCGCTCCTGGTAATGTTCGCTTCCCGCAAGGATCCAAGACTCGCATCGGGTTTATTACGCTACAAATATTATTTTGTTTGGGGGTGAAAGCTAGTGTTTGCTATTGTTTGGGAGAATTGGGGCGTCCTAACTCGTAATGTCCCAGCTGTGCCACTGAGCAACTGTCAAGGTGTCTAAGCCTGTTGCCTGCCTCTGAACTGGGTCTGTTTCCTCCGGGTGTCATGCCGGGAGGAGCCGGCAGCTACTCAAAGGTGCACTGCTAGGTCCTCAGGGATGGGGGGATCTGCCCCTCCCAGAGTGTCACCCCGACCTCCGTCCCACTCCTGACCCTGCAGGGCTGCTGGCTGGGGCCTGGCTCTGTGTGATCGCTGCCCTCCGGGTCCTCCCAGTTCATGGCAGAGCAGAATGGCGACTTCTCCTTTCCAGCCCAGGGGCGGGAGCAGGAGGGGCCCCTCAGACCGTGGTGCTCAGTGGAGTTTTGACTCAGGCCAACGTAGGCATCTGGGGGGAGGATGAGAGGAGCCTGGGGGAGCATGAGCTTCATGAGTGCTTTGGGGCTATCAGGTATTCCTGGTGCACTGTTGGGGCCTGGCCTGAGTGGGCGCCACAGGCTGGGGGCTTCGCAGACGAAAACAGCCCGCCGCCACTGCCGGCTCCTGCCCCGGCTACCCGCCCTCCCTCTCTTGCCTCTGGACTTCCCAGGCCAGTGATGGCTGTGCAGTGACAGGAGCGTCCCACATGGAGGGGGTGGGAGGAAGGGCAACAGGGCGGGCCCAGGGTGCACAGGTTTGCCTGGTGGGAGGGGCATTCCATGGAGACTTGGGGGAGCGCGGAGCAGTGCTTCGGGCAGAGTGGAGTTTGAGAAGCTGAGGGTGGGTGGGATGTGGGGGTGGGGCTGTGGCAGGCGAAGGTGTTTGTGGGCACTCCATGAGGATCTTGGATAAGGGCCTCGTGCCTCATGAGACGCCTACTCCGAGACCTGGGGGCTGGAGGCGGCTCCCCCTGCAGGAGGGGCTGTAGAAGGAGCAGGGGGCGATGTATCAGCTTGCTTATGCTGTGTAACAAGTGGTCAGGATAACATGCAGGAGGGCCATGTAGGGTAGACGTCCACCCTTGCTCACTCATCAGCACTCCGTCATCTGGCTGTTCCAATTGCAAGTTGTTGTTGGGTCCGATTCATAGTACAACAGAACGAAACACTCCCTTACTGTGCCTGCCCACCACTGTGCCAGTGCTTCTCTGCTACTCATAAGGTTTTCAATGGCTGATTGTTTTGGGAGTGGGCTGCCAGGTCCTTCTCCCAGTTTTGTGGTGCTGGGGATCGAACCCAGGGCCTCAGTGAGCGCTGAGCAGTGCTCTACCAACTGAGCTAAACCCCAGCCCCCACTTGCAAGAGAGGCTGGGAAATGTGACTCGCCTTGTGCCTGTGGGAGGAGCAAGCTGTGACCGCCTGGGCGTCTCTGGGGAGCCCAGCTGCAGCAGCCCCACATACCCTGGAGTCAGCAGACTATCTGTGGGACCCTGGGACATCATCTCTCTCTGGGTCCCAGCATCTCCATTGTCCCCAGCTATACGGTGGACACTGTGACAGTCTCTTCCTTGCAGGGTCATGAGGCCTTCGCTGTATGGAGTCCCGACCTGGCTAAATATGGCGGATGCAGAGAGGGCGCCAGGGTTGTGGTCCCATCGGCAGGACAGGTCAGTGGGTGTCTGGGGGACCTGGAGAGGTTCTGGAAGCTTCTCCCTCGCCTGACCAGAGGTAGACCTCATGGAGCACAGGAAGTGGTGCTCATGTGTGGCCAGGGCAGGTGGCTCCCTGCCCACGGCTCTCTTGTGGCCACTCTGAGCCTCTTCGAGCTCCTGAGCTCACCTCACCTGCTCTGCCTGCTGCAGTGGCTCCCAGGGAGGCTGCAGGGCCTCGGGACTCCCAGCCTCCAGCCACGGCCTGTGCAGTGTGGGATGCCACGCGGAGCTTAAGTGGTTCTGGAGACCTCGGGGTGCCGTGAGGGGCTTCCTGCTCCTCGCCAGCAGAGACCCAGCAGGGCTTCAGTGTGGCTTTGCTTTCCTTGGTGGAGATGGACCCCGGGCCCTGTTCCTGGTCCTCTCTTGCGAGCTCAGGCACCGTGCCCCTGCCCTGGGCCTTCCTTGCCCACACAGCGTTTGCTTTAAAATCCTGCATCTGTCTCCAGTAGAGGCTGCTGGCTGGAGGCACAGGGAAGGCAGTGGGCTCCACGTGGTCAGAGGGAGTGGCCCTGCCACGTGCTGCCCATCACAGCACACCACACATTCCGCAGGGCGGTCCTACTCCCACAGCTTCCCCATCGCCTCCCCTCTTCTCCCGGGAGATGGCCTGAGAGGCAGCCAGAGCGCAGGCTTCCAGACCGAAGATCTCAATTCCAGTCTTGGCTCTGCCTCACAGGAGCTGTGTGGCTTTGGGAAAGCCACTTCCCCTCTCTGAGCTCACGTCTGTGGAATGGGGATGACAGTATGGCCTGGGTTATTGGGTCTAGCAATGTAATGGGTGTAGGACATAGAACCAGGGCCTGGCTGCAGGCAGCAACTGCTGGGGGCTGACGTCTTCACTGGCTGTTCTTTGAACACCACCACTGTTCTTAGAAGTTTTGGGATAAGCCAGGCGCGGTGGCACATGCCTATAATTCCAGTGGCTTGGGAGGCAGAGGCAGGAGGATCGCAAGTTCGAGACCAGAGGCAGTCTGTGTAACTTAGCGAGATCCGGTCTCAAAAAGTAAAAAATGGGCTAGTGTGCAGCTCAGTGGTCCAGCACTTGCAGAGCATGCAGGCTCGAGGCCCTGGGTTCAACCCCCAGTACCGCAAAAAAAAAAAAAAAAAAGAGTTAAGCCTCATGCTACAGTTTGGGGAGCCCAGGCTCGCCTCATCCCGTGACTTTGCAGAGCGTCACGTTCACCTGAACCAAAGTGGACTCGGGTGACACAGCAGTTCGAGCCCCGGATTCTCCACTGTGCCACGTCCCCTGGCACAGGCTCCTGGCGCAGAGTCCACAGGGCTGGCCTGCATAGCCTTGGGCAACCTGTGAATTGCTTCCCCCACATCCATGGGCTTTCAGGACAGACAGGGTCACAGTGGGTCCTCCCTGTGGCAGGGCCGCCCTCCCTTCCTGCTGTCCCTGGGGTCATCCCCCGTGTCCTTGGGAATGTCGCACTGAGAAACTGGTTTGGCGGTGGCGAGGCTCTGCCCTTCACTTTGCAACTCCTCTCGCCCTCCTAAACACCTGGCTTAAGTCATGTGTCGCCTCCCAGATCAGGAATCCAACTCCAGGGCCGCTCATCCCTTCCTGGGTTGGTAGAAGCTTCAGGAAGCAAGAAGTCTTCCAAGCTGCCCGAGCTCATCACAGGTCCTGGCCCGCATCCCTTCCTTTCACTGCCAGGGCCCCATGGCCCCTGGAGGGCCCCAGGCCGATGCTCAGGCGCACAGGCACATGCGTGCATGCACTCTGGCAGCAGAGGACCATGAGATTCCTTCACAGAGACAGCAGCCTGGGGAACAGAGAGGCCTCTCGGAGCGGCCTGGGGTGGTGGCCTCGCTGGAGAAATGGCGGGGTCAGTGAGGGGGGCTGGCATTCTCACGGGGCTGCCCCACGGGCAGGAAGGCCCCGGGTTCTGCCATTGTTCATGCTGCAGAGGACTGGAGGTGGTAGAGCCTATGCCCCGTCTGGCCCAATGTATTTTGTCTACAAAGGGAAACTGAAGCCAGAGGGGGGCGGTCCAGGCTGGAGGAGGCCCACAAGGGGCCGCCCGGGTCTTCCCCCAGTGGACTCAGGAGGAGTGGCAGCCGCTTCGCGTGGCTGTGGCCCCGGCCCCGGGTGGACAGCTGGGGGACGGGCAGTCTCAGGCCAGGCTTGTGTTGCTCTTGGGGACCATTCCTGCGTGGGAGCCTGCTGTTCTTTCCCACATTCCAGGAGCAGACTGGGGCGGGTGGGCGGCTGGCTGGCCACTCAGCCCCGTGGAGGGCCTGCCGGCTCTGCGCTCTCACTGGCCCAGCGGACGCCCGCCTGGCTCTCCTGGGGGCAGCTTTTGGCGTCTGTCCTTGGGCTCCCTGGCTTGAAGGTATGTAGATGCCACTTCCTGAGACAGGGAGATTCCTTCCTCCCCCGCTGAGGACGAGGAGGGAGAGCCGAGGGGGGCAGAGTCACCTTTCTACCCCCCAACCCAGGGCTGTCAGGGGCCCCCTCCGCCTCCTGATTGTTGAAGGACTCAGAAAACGCGTCTGTGGGCTCTGCCGGGGGCTGAATGAGGTCATTGGCTCCTCCGGGCTGATCTTGATGCCAAAGCTGCTGGATGAGTGCAGGGTCCCCTCTCCTTGGCCGTCTCCCCCATGGAAGCCTGGAGGCTGCCTGCAGGGTGCGCTCTGGCGTATTTGCCTCCGTTAATCCCCAGACAGATCCCACGTGAGAGGTGCCTTTATTATCCATCTTTATTCATGTAGAGTGTGAGGCTCAGAGATGTCAAGTAAACTGCCCAGGGTCACACAGCCAGTGAGTGCTTCATGGGACTCAGATGTGCCCACTTGTGAACCCTGCTCTCCCTTGGCTTGCCTCTCAGTATCCCCGTCTGTCCTGGAAGTGTCCCGTCCTCCC